>DWTW01001570.1:0-12379 GCA_018246275.1 Papilio slateri
TTTATAGTCTTAACGTACATAGGTAAGACGAGTTGAGAAATAGAAAAGAAGAATGTGAGCATTGGACTTCCACTCACTTCACTAACCTAGAGAATTATAAACCTATAAACCCTGAACTGAATACTTCTTCTACGATCTGGCGTTCTTATGATCTTCCCCTAACTAACAATCAGTTAAGTTAATACTTGCTAACGTTTGTACCTAGGGTACTTACCTTAGCGACAGAGCTTCGTTAACATAAATTAATTTCGAAACAACTTGAAATATTATTAAAGGGCAAATACAACGAACAATCGAGTCTAAACGTACTCGAGGGAATGTCGGAGGTTTTGAAGGAAAGCTGACATCGATAATTACAGGCTGGTTTGGATCACGCCTCACCGCTTCGAGGCCCCGCAGCCAATATTTGGGTAGATCTACAATAACTTTAAGTTAAGTCGAGTGGAGAGAAGTAATCAATATTAAGAAATTTATTAATATCGTGACATAATTTGAGCCATTTACGATAGACAAAATTTTGCTCGCTAGGCATTAAATATTGTAGAGGTTTTGGTCAATGGCACTGCTCGGCGTATACAATGTAGCTATATGAACCATTTGCCCAATCGAAATCTTACAAGAAAGCAAAAATCTTGTAAATAAAAGTAGTTGTTCAAAAAAAAAATTGGCAGTGATTATACAGGCGGTTACAAAAATATGAGAGGATAATGTTATGTTACCGTGTTTTGGAGCATCTTGTTAATTTTTAAACAAGGTGTCTTCCGCAAAAATATATGGTTTATTGACACAAATGCGTCGTTAAAAAATTAATAGAATCTATTGAATACTATTCGAGATATTTGATAAATGAAAAAAAAAAATGGTACTCGTAATTGAAGCCCTCTAGCGCCCAAACTAAACAACTTGGGATATAGGTAAGTTGGGTTAAATCGTTATATTTTCCGCAAAGGAATTTGTGGTCGTCCGTTGTACACGTTGTTATTTTCGGACTCCCTGTATATACATTTCGTTTGTTAGCATTGCTTCGGTAAAAAAACATTTATAGTGTAAAAAGTAAAAAAAATATAATGGTTTTATTACGTACATATAATGGCCGGGGTACGAAAACCTTCGTCAGTTTTCATATTACAATTAATTCCTGTATCAAGTCCTTGCCTCGTACCTAGACCTTTTGAAACATAGGCACTAAGCAGGCAACTGCATATACAATTTTATTTGTAATGTAAATATATCTATCTTAACTTGAAAATTATTTTAAAATATAATCTATTTACTATTATAACTTATTAGTAAAACTCAACTTCAACTTCACTTATACGTCATTTTGTGTCACAAAAATACCTCAACTATTTTCTTCTCAAATAGTAAATCACCTTCTCACGTACGACTTTTAACATTTAACAAACAATAAACGAACCGAGCGATCTGATGAAATTGATGATGCAGCCATGGCAAATATCTACAAGAAAACTGCAGGTCTGATAAATATTTCATTTGAACTATGCTAATCTTGACTCCAGTCTGTCAGTCAGTACTGAAAATTCTTGGCGAGGTACACCTCAATACTTTTTGTAAGCAAATAACTAAAGCTAAGCAATAAAATATAAATGAAAAACGTGTTAAAGCAAACCTTCCTGTTTGAATAAATTCGAATGTGAAATGTAATCGCTTATTCGAATTTTAACTTTAAATATTATATTTCATCAATTTATGATATCACTACTCTTTGTTTTACTTTCACGCGGCCATACATAAATAAAGCATATACAGTAGAAACTCGATTAACCGGGCAAATTGTAGTCGTTAGACACGAATATCGAATGTGTAATTCATAGTCATTATGTTAATTAAAATTAGCAACAAAAATCAATCTTTATGAAGAAATTATCAAAAGATACATCTTCGAACGTACACGTATACCGTGAGATCACACTGCTGAAAATATCACATACAACATGCTTTTATCTCCCTCTTTCTCGATAAAAAACTGAGATACCAACATGTTTTATGTGAAGTGTTTATACATACATATATATCTTCTTTAATTACCAACTTGTTAGTATATTTGGTACTACTTTGTTTAATATATTTGGTAATTTGGTAATCATGTTAATCAAATATTTAGTTTATTTTAGGTTAAAATATTTCGTATTATTTTTTAAACCAAATATTGGTAAGCGCCAATAGCCCAATGTTTAAGAACATGCCGAACCCGAAACATGCACAACATGGTCGTGGGTTCGAATCCCGTCATTCGACTATTATCGTGAACCATGTCCATATATGCCCGAGAATGATTGGCGTCAGGCAGGCGGCCAGCCATAAGAAAAAAAAACTGTAGCCAAATCCTATTACAGTATGGACTACGGTCGTACTGTGCCGACCCCATATAAAGTGGGCAGGAAGAAAAAAAAGGTTAAAACATTTGGTAATTGTCATTTGGCGGTTGGCAGTCCGGATAACCGTGAATCCGTATAACTGAGAGCCGGATAATCGAGTCTCTACTGTAATAAGAAAAAGTTTTAACAAATGGTTGGTAATTTAAGTAGAGTGTCTCGCGCTAGGAAAGGCTGGTGTGAAAGCTGTTACTTGATGTGACTTATTGTTTGTTCTTAAGCTTCTTTTTAACTTATACGCAGAGCCATCGACGAAATTCACTTTTCTATATGTTGATTTTATAGTTATTGTATATGTTAAGAATTTTATTATTATAAATTTCCTTTAATTAACATCATGATCATATGGGTTGGTGAGGATGTAAGTCTATATCCTTCTCCAATGCTTTCGCAATATATACCGTCTCTACGAGATCATCTGAGCGCGGCTTACTCTTTCCCGCGGCCTACATTCTAAAAAAATATTTTATTAATTATAGTCTTAATAACTTAATCCTAGATTTATAATTACTTAAATATCGAAAGCTATTGAAATAAAACTTTTAAAATTCTTTAATCCAATCCACTTGCAAAAGGTTTTTCGTTCTCAGTTATAAAAAAATTCAGGCAATTATATTGTATCTGTGAAATAATGAAGACTTAGGGCATGGATTAATTTTGTTAATAAGAAGCCTACGCTCTGTAGGCAAGGTCCGGGTGGCCGGGCGCATCCGGCGGAATGCCGCGCGACGGCAGCGCCGCCGTCCTCCGCTTCGTCCGCAGTACCACTCCGCGCTCATACCGAGTGGACGTGTTTGTTGCGAGCGGCTGCGCTCAGTAATACATCGATTTTTAGTCGCGTCATTGTGTGTGTGCGTGTTACTTGTGTGAGTGCAGTGATAGTGTTTAAAGAAAATCTGTAGTAAGTATTTATTTTAACTAATAAATTTTTCACGAACAATATCGATGGGTGTAAAAATGCTTCGGTTGTTTTTATTAGATAATTTTCTGGACCCGTGTCGCTTAATCAACGGTTGTCAAAACTTTTAATAACTCGCGTCGCATTTTAGTGTGGCAGTAAAGTACTTTTAAGGGCGTTCCGGGTAATTGACATTTCAACGTGTTAATTACTCAAGTTCTAATAATTGGAAGAGAATAATTGTCTTATCATTTTGCGATGAGTAATATTTTTAATATAGAAAATACACTATAAACTCGAAAGCCTTTAAATTTACAGCAAAGTTTACACTAAAAAAATAGTTCTTATTAAATAAACAACTTTTGCATTTTTATTTAAAACAATAGCGACCTCTGGTATTTATTTTATTACTTTACTTACTTCATGATTTTTCTTAATATAACCAATGCTGATATGCATCGCATTTTTTTCTTGACATAATTAGGAAAGTTTTTTTTTTCACAATGAAGTCTTGTCCCGGTTAAATATATAATGATGTTTATGTAATTTTTTTTAATACTTGCAACACATGCTTTTAAACTTTTCGCATAGGCGACGACATTAACATTGTATAGATTGTCTGTGCTGACTTATGAACTCACCGATGTCGAGAACTGTTGGAGATATTATCGAATTGCAGTGAGATACATTTTTGGAGAGATCTATCTGATTATTATCGTGAAAAGCAGCTAGTACGACGGGAATGGATGACCAGCATAGCCTCGTTTACTTATTTAATATTACTTCGGTCACCGCGCAAGTATCGGTTTACTTTTAGAAGGCTTGTGTTTTCGGATGATCTCAAAATCGATGGATTACAATAATTGCATTACATACTCGACACTCTTGTCATTTGTAGTCATCAAAAAGTAACTGACTGCGCTTTCCCTATGCAAAGGAGATGCACTCTAATAATTGTAAAACTAAGTTGCATTGACTTATGCGCGCGACTAGTTGTGGCCTCAATCCGAGTGAATCATTAAAAAGGGTTTGTTAATAGTTTTTGTACTTAATGCCAAGCCCAATACGTTCAGACTGAACATCTTTTACTTCAAGGACTTTTGCGAGAGGCGTGGCTTGGGTCCTTACTTTTTATGTTACTGAGGAGTAATTCAAAATCCCAACATCTTTTATCAGACCACTTCTGGAAGTACGCAGCTGCAAATAATAGTCGCTGGTCTTTGCTAGTGCGTCATCGCAAGTTATGACAGGAAAGCCCGGGGAGCGTTAGTAGTTAGAGCACATCTAATAAGGTCGTGGAAATTATTTGATCTGTGCTGTTCACGGAAAGCATACATTCGCGGATCTACAACCGAGTCAGTCTCCTAATCGGTATTTGTTTCTGTTAGGAAGGGGACACTTTTAACTTGTTCTCAACTCATTGTTTTATCTTGGCCTTACTGTAAATATGAGATAATGTACATGTTTATTATTACTCTGAATATATTTATTTCATCAGGTATTAGTTTTACCCCCTAATTATTGGACAACTTTGGGGATAATATATTAAGTATAGATATCTTTTAAACATCACCAAATGTTTTCTTTTGATAAAAGTCTGTTAAGTTAGTGTCTTTTATCATCACATGTTCCGATTCCCACGCAGTGATGAAGAATTTATACTGGCTTAGTATGCAATTAACTTGCATTACACTTTTGATATTACCGTGACATCCTCAATGTGGTTGAGATTATTTAACCTCATTCTCAAATTTATGATGACAACAATAACAGCAATAGTAATAATACTGAGTGTTATTGCCACTAGCCCAATGGTGTAAGGGTACGGACATAATAAAGCGAAACGTGCGCAACTTGGTCGTGGGTTCGAATCCCGCCATTTGACTATAGTCGTGAACCAAGTTTAAAACATTTTTGGATATGGTTAAATGAAATATTAGTAAATTATTTAGATAATCTACTAATATTTCATATATATGCCCATGGCGGCAGGCATCAGGCAGGCGGCCGGCCGTAAAAAACTATAGCCAACATCTATTACAGTATGGACTAAGGTGGTACAGTGTCCACCCCACATAAAGCGGGAAAAAGTAATAATATAGAGTGTTCAGTGTCACCAAAATGGCGGCCAGGCGCATTAGCAACTTGAGGGGGATATTCTTCGTGGATTTGCGAGGTTTGGTCATTGTTTCCCATCTAATTAAATGAAGTGCGATCGCTGGAACTACGTGAGGACAGCTTAACTAATGGTCGGCTAATGTTTTTGTCGCGTGATGTCATTACCACGGTGCCGCTTGAATGATTGATTAACTCCGGACTGCGTTCGCGTTGATAGCTCAATGTATAGCTTCAGATCCCGGGCCCGATATCACTTTTTACCTTCCACTTTAACGATTATTACATTTTAACTAGTTTTTGTACAAAAAAATGCGTCGTTTTATATAATGCTTGTAATTTATAAAGTTGTATCAGTATTCTTAATATGAATTAGAGTGAAACTAGGACAGATAATTATTTAGATTTTCCTTGATCTCGCTAAAATTTGTTTTGCTATCAGCCATTTGTTTAGCGATCGCCATGCACTCTTGTGATCGTTATACATGGGACCTTAACTTGAGCCGATAACAAAAATATATTCTGATGCATATATTTGTCTGTGTTGAATCTCCTGAACTAACTTAATAATTTTTGACATATAAAAATTGTACCCTTAAGGCTACATTTCTATTACTAACGTCCATTGTTGAAATTCGTCAGGGTGGTAGTAAAATCGAATCACATAGATTATTTTATAGGATTGTGTTTTTTTACTCTAAGAAGAGGTCAGGCACAGAGCAATAGTGGGGTTGTGATTGACATAGCCAATATCGAGCTCTCTAAGAACGTCTATCCAAAAGGCAATAACACTGGCTTAGATCGCAGCGTACGGTCGTGTAATACGATTGGAGACTTGCTCCGCGATACTTGGACCGTGTTTACGAGGACAATCTTGATACTTGAAATAAAGTATCTTATTGTATTGGTATTTGGATCCAACACCCAGTGATTCTTTTCGTTTTTTTATATATATATGATGGCTACAGTTACAGTTAGTGCATTGGATGTATACTCCTAACTCTGTTAGGTACTAGCCTGCAAGCGAGTTGCCTACTGTTAAGGGATCACCGAGGTCCATAAACATCAACAATACCCAAAGAACTACAGATGCGTTGCCGGCCTCTAAGGAAGGAGTACGCTCTCTTCTTAAAGGACCCTAAGTCGTATTGGGTTGGAAATACCGCTGGGATAGATCATTCCACAACACAGATGTTTTGATTTTCAAGAACGTAAGAAATAGTATTATAAGGTTTTATAACATTATTTCTTACATAAAAAGGAATTTTTATATTCCTAAATTTGAAGACTGATTTAGGTTTCACAATAGGTACCAACATTTGACCCAAGATTACAACTTAAATTATTACGTTTGCGACAATTGAACCATGAAAAAGGGTACCATATAGGTCTTATTTTCCTGATTACCGAAGAATTATGATCATTTTTATAATTTGATTTCTTCTCACTTTAGGAACAAAGGCGGTAAACGGATATTATTGTTATACCATATATCTTCATTAATTTTCATAGCTTTACTTCGACAACAACGATTTCCCCTCACAAGTTTATTGCTGAAAGGAAAGTCTTGTTTTGAATTGAAATTACGTCCTGAATTTTCTCGACACGCCCACGACACAATGGCTTAGAACTTGGAATAATTAAAAGTTTTAAACGATAAATAATAAATCACTTTGAGGGCGAGTACTTTGACAATTTCACGCTCCCTTGTCTTTTCTTAAAGCACCTGTTTAGGATATTTTGATACTTGATTAAAATGTACTATATAAACATTAACTAAATAAATAAATATGCGCTCACGCCCGTAACCCCCTCTGGGTAGGCAGAGATCACGGATTTTCATTTGGAGCGATCCTGGCACACCTCTCTCGCTTCATCTACATCCATACATCTACGCATACGTTCTCGTCGGTTACGTGTACTCCTTATATTGCCTTTCTTTAGTATATCACTAATCTGATTGATATAAGTTCTTCTGGGACGTCCCCTGCCAACACTGCCACTCACTTTTGCAAGATAAATTTGTCTTGTCACTCTCTAATCATTCATTCTTTCAATATGCCTGATATGTTGAGCATGATAGTTATATTACATATAAAAATGATATCTTAAAAAATATGTTTATCCAAGAACAAATAGGTTTGTTGCGTGTGACATGATACGTCAAATTGTGTATGATTCGCTAATTCACAATTTGCTGACAGTTTATAATATGCCTAGTCCGATTATAAACTGACAAAGTCCACAATCGGTCGCTCATATATACATAAGCCTACAGACGTCCACTGCTTGAAGTAGGTTACTCCCATTATATCGCCACAAAGATCTGACCCATGCCGGCGCCATTACCGTAACCTCCCGCAGATCATCGGTACATCTAGTGTAATGGCTGTTATCGGTGGTTGGCATTATGTTTATGAACTTGGGAGAAAAGAAAATAAAGAAGTCTCGACATGGCTGATTCTGCTTGCCAGACTTATAGTCCCATCAAGCTTCGTAAATGTTTGTTCAATTTTTCGTATGCCAATATCCTAATAAACATTTAATGAGTAATAACAAGAATCCATTTAAGTATAATAGTTGTTCAAATTATAATTATTATTGTAACAATTTTTTGAATAAATTTAAAACGATTGAACGACCATAAACCAAACGGTTATGGTCGTTCACATTTTAGATTACATTAATTTATTTGATTGGTAGAAACTGTAATTAATGAACAAGTGATGTAATAGATAGCATCCGGATCACATTATATTAAATACTTGTCGAATTAAAAGAACATTTCAAGGATAAATTTAATAAGTTGCAGTGAAATACTCCTGCTGACTGCTGTTACAGTTTTCGCAAACAAGTGACCATCGCATCCATTCAACATCCGCAAGAATCACAATCTGTAACCAACTAGTGACCGCCCTGGGTTCCCAGGGGTAGCACTAATTGTGTTGATCTGATCGCTACCAAACTTCACATGATCACCCGCTTGGCCAATATAGGACCAGCTTGGCATCAGGCAGGCGCCTGACGCCAATGGGAATAAGTTATATACATATCAATGAAAAAAAAATTGCTCATATAAGGTCTGGCCTCATAGATGTCTGAGGTACCAAGTATCTATTGTTAAACTGCTTTTATAATGAAGATAGCTAGATCATTATAAAATGATATATTGGTATTAATGTACGGTATTCGTCCAGTGTCTATTTTTGTTCTCCGGCCCGATATGAATGATGCAAAGAAGTCATTATACACTAGTTATATCTTTCTTTTCATTGCGTTACTTGTCCGCATTAGATCAACGTGTGAACGAGGCGCTGATTTAAATAAAAATGGCCCCACAACTTAATATGGTAATTCAAAAGTAGTTTTATGAACCCACTGATCTTGGATGGAATACTTAAATCGTTTGACTCGATGTAATGTTTGACGCATAGCTCGTATTGTCCACCTGAGTTGTATTACACGATTGTATCCCCTATAACAATGGGATAAAGACTATATTTACGAATACAACAAACACTTGCACTTGTATTCGCGTGTTGTCATATGCTATAGGTATAGACGCCTTGAAGTCTGGCCTGCTTCCTTAGTAAGCATGTTGAGAAACCGTTGAGTTTGGAAATTTCAAATTCCAGTACGAACGTAATGCAATACGATGGAACTCATTTATTTGCAATGAATAAGAAGCACTGATATCTTACTAGGTATTACGATTTACACTCGTGTAGACTTGGTGTGAATTCAGACTGGTCGTGGAATTTTTATATGGACCGAGTAGCTCTAACCTCATAAGGTTTTAAAGTAGCGAGATTGTATATGTTTTTTCCTCAACGCACAATAATTTAACAGATATATAGGTAATTAATATTTTACTATTATTATATTGTACCATTATAATAATGTAAATAGATACCGTTTTGTTTAGAAATACATGATGTTTCAGTGTAGTTTGTATCTATTAGGAAACAACGATGTAATAATTAAAATATTCAAGTGTTGTGTCCTCATGCTCATGCCCGGACTGCGTTTGTGCTCACAATGGCTATACGTAAGCACGCTAGGGTGACCATGTTTTAAGCATAGTAATCTAAGACATAATACAAAATTGACAATAATGATTACCCATCTTCTTTATCGTTCGTATCATCCGTCTCCTATTTTTTGTCTTCCATAATTTCAATGGAAATAAATACATATACATATGTAAATGTGATTAAAAAATTATATACTAATAGTGATTTAGACAACGATTATATGTATAAAACCACAACCGTGTTCCGAACGGGGCGTTCAAAGGGTTTTTATAACGTTTGTTATTGTAAAATATTTAGTTTTACCAATATGACACCGGCTTATATGTCCAAATAAGTCCTTTACTAAATTGGGTTCGGTCAGCTTAAATTGCAGTGTCGCAATCAATTTATTTTAAACGGTCGTAAAAATATAAAAAATGTATATTTTATCCATACTAACTAGCAAACTCTAATGTAGAATGTGAATAACATATTATGATCGTTCAACAGCTTAATTCACAGAGCAATGGATTGTACAAATATAGTTTCTAACATTCAATCACATTAACTTCAAGAATTACAACATCCGGTGACGGAAAAAGTCAGTTTGTAATGGAAACGTATTTAATAATAGACTGTCCTGTGAATACGAGATATTTGGGCAACCTACACGGGTGCGCATTGGCACACAGCGACACGCGAGCAAACATTAGGGCATCGTATCAACGTTTTTTTAGCGTCCAGACGGTGAAAAAACCGTCTCCGCGTGATGGCCAGGATTTAATGAGTCACCGGTGTTGTAACACTTCATTTAACGGCTAAGTTACGTTCACTGGTTGTATGATTTTTTTTTAAATAAACTTGTAGGTACTTGACTAAAATCCTTCCTGATATTTAGTGATTTAATAGAAAAATGGTACACATAGCATTCGCCTATTAATTCTTTAGAGGGTAAGGTAACGGAACTGACGCTGGCGACTTGTTCAAATCTTTTGCTGTTTTTGTTGCAATGTGAAGCAGAGAAATCGAGGCTAAGGCTCTGGTTGAAGTAGTACCAAGCATGTATCTGAAATGATCTCATATTATGATCTATAAATGATTTCTTATGTTTACGCGAATACTGCACATGAAATTAAATTAATTTTATGGATTTTATCGCGATTATTTAATGTTTTGTTCCTTTTTTATGGAATTAGGTGGCAAACGAGCAAGCGGGTCACCTGATGTTAAGTGACTGCTACCCATGGGCATCCGCAACAGGCGAATGAGTTGCAGATGCGTTGCCTACCCTTAATGGACACAGAGGATATTTCCTTCTCCCCTTCATACCCTCCCCGTCCAATCCTCTTCCCCTTCCCATCCTATCGTTATTAGGAAAGAATGGGAAAGGGAAGAGGACTCAAATTGGGCCTCCGGAAATCCAATCTCCAAATCTTTACCACAGTATTACCGCTTTAGTCAGTAATATGATTATTTAATTAGCTCTAAATATGAGCTATCAAAGATTTATTTCAGTCAAGGCGATCGCATTCAAACCTCTGCAAAATACCCGTTTGAAGGCAGAAGTATGAAATTAATTCGTAGTGAACCGAGTTAAAAGGGGGCAAAGAAAAGTTTTCGTTTAAAGTCCCGAGCCTGCGACGCCTTTGTTGCTTAGTGAGTCGTAATACGGCTGCCGCGTTCTAAAAACATTTGAGAGCGCTTCTGTGTTCACTCGGCCGGAAAAATTATAATATTAAATGTATTTACTTTAACTGGAGTTTGTTTTTTTTTCTTTATTGTATCAACAGTGAAACTGTTGTATCAAAGGATAATTTATTTTAAATAAAAAAAGGGTAAATAATCTACTAACCTTTCTTTTAATTATTCTAACTAAACTTAAGCTCGTGCTAGGAGATGATTCACAACTGTAGTGGAATGGCGGATTCGAACCCATGGGTTGACATTACATTTCTCAGTCCGTACACTAACCCATTAGGCCATTGTTATAGTCCTATGTATGTGATAGTCCACATAATATAATAAATAAAAATATACCCGTCAGACGTTGTTTTGCCCAGCATATCGGCCTGCTCGACCCTATTAGAGTTTTTGGATATACCTGTACCTTTCTTACCTGATAATCAATTCTGCTACATTGTATGTTTCGAAGAAGATTGAACAAAGATAAAATTTGCCATGGCAAATGTCCAAAAAGATACTATATTTAAGAATAGATTAAATGATTCGGGAATGAAATAAATCAAAGAGAAAATAATACTTGTAATACAAAGTTACTGTCGAAGTTGTAATGGATAAAGTATTCGTATTGTATCCTTACGGAAGGAAGTTTTGCCTGACGTGCGTTGACGTGACATGTTGCGAAGTGAAACAACGCGGTAATAACTGACCACTAGGGATCAACACTTATTTAAGCAACTTTTAAAGCTAAGGAATGTTATTTTAAATCACACATTTCGATTTCTTGGTATACATAAAACTACTTACTGTTTGCTAATTGTGTTGTATTTATTCCAATTATGTATCAGAAAAAAAATGTTGCGGAAATGAGTGGTAGTGTTTTTAGAGAAAGTTCTCGTCGAACTTATATCGATCGTGTAGGTATAACATAGAACGGCCGCAAATTGAACACGTAAATGTATGGCAGAGGCGGACCACACCAAAATGAAATCAGAAATCCTAACGACCAAGATATGAAAGATATATATTTTAAAAACTATTAGTGACGCTCTCCTATGATCGCTTAAGCCAAAATATATTGCTAAACTTCCCATAAGAAAGCACTTTTCAGTAAAGAGAAATGGATAAAACCAGTCACCCCCTCATTCACACCTATTCTAAATCTAAACCTATATTATAAAGAGAAAAGATTGGATTGTTTGTTTGAATTGAATAGGCTCAGAAAGTACTGGACCGATTTGAAAAATTCTTTCGCCATTAGAATCCTACATTATCCC
>DWTW01001571.1:0-12378 GCA_018246275.1 Papilio slateri
GTGTGGTTGTGGTATTTCACCGGTCGAGCGGGCCATTCGTGCAGCAGCTAATGCTGCTGCGGACTCTACCACTATCAAAATTATATTCAAAATCCCTTGTAAACGTTTTCTAAATGTAACTCTGTATACGCTTAAGAATTTAGTTATGATCTGAGGGGCGAAGGCCTGGTGATACATCACACGGGGTCATCCCTAGTTTGGCCACCAGTCTCCTGCTCATTAGTTGTAACGCTTAACTGTGTTCAAAACGATCGATTGTGGGAAAACAATAAACGATTTATTATCTAAAGCTCCATCCTCTTCCCATCACCTGCTCCTCTGATTTTTCGTATATACTTCTCTTCTATTATTAAACATTGGTTCAGATTGGTGCGCAAGTTAATAAGTAGTGATTAAGTAACTTAACATCAGGTAAAATACCCGTTCATTTATCTTCTCCCACAAGAATATAATCTTCTATCTCCTATGAAACATTCTCTTACCTTCTTTCTTCTTCCATATGTAATGCGGCATGTAGAAACATATGGACTGTATGAAGAGCACGAAGGGCACCCACTGGTAGTAGGTGTGGTGCAGCGTCCTGTCGCTCTCCATCATGGGGCCCACACCAGGGTGCGGCAGGAAGCCGTGCTGCAGCAGGCTCTCATTGTAATGTCGAACCTACAATAAAAAAAAACTATATAAAAATGCTTCCTCCTTAATTAATAAATTAGAAAAAAATCTTCTGAACTAAATTAACTAAAGACATCGTAGGTCAACACTTTTAGATACTGTCTAACGTCTTGAAAGTTTGACCTACAACTTGGCATCTACTTCAACATAAATCGAAGTTTAGGCTAAGCATCCTCTGCGTTTTGTCGTGTCAAACTAGGTGTCTCTATATATACCTCATCAAGGAGGACCGTGGCTTGTAATAAAAAAGTAATTTTACGAATTAACAAGACATTGAGAGTACAGACACAAACGGACTTCGAGAAAAGAAGCCTATTTTTATGGTAAAAGCCAAATAACTGAGTTAGTTCCCGAGTTTGATCAGTATGTTTGTTGACTAACATCAGTCATATTTGAGTCCTAGTAAGCTTATTGCAAAGTGAATAGGGATTATTGTATATAACAATCTGTACATAGATATATCTATATACACTATAGGTATAAATATATATAAAATTACACACTTTTGTAGCCACTTCTTCAAAAGTAGTGAAAGAAAATGTGGCTTTGAAGTCGTATGTCTCCTGTCTTGTAAAAAGTGTGACAAAAGTAAAATGCTATATAGAACAAAAAAGACTATTTCAAAACTTACGATAGTAAACGTAGCCATAAAGAAGCAATACGTCTGGATTACATGGTCGGGGACTCCCTGATCGGAAATACATTTGATATGCTCCCCGAAGTACTCCCTGGCGCAGACCAGAATGACGAAGGCGAGCAGGAGCGTCACCGTCGCCTTGTAGTGCATCTTGAACACAATGTTCTCTATGTTGGGCTTCGAGAAGTTGAACTTCATACGCGGCGTCAACGTCGTAAGCGTGGCCGCCAGCATCTTGGTTAATTACTTTCTTCGTTTCAAAATAAATATTAATTGATGTCTGAAATCAAATAATTTATTAGATGTAGGATAGCTTTTATCGCCAATAGCCGCAAGATTTAGGATACGAACTACGAAAGATAGGATCTTGGATTTGAATCCGCATTTAGACCATTGTCGTGAACCATCTCCTAGCACAAGTCTAAGCTTAGTTGGAATGGTTAAAGAGAAGGTAGGAAATAATTTACACAATTTGGAAATATTTTTATACGAAAAATAGTGATGAATGAAGAGTTATAACTTTTGGAGTGAACTAGACGTGGAAATCTAAGCAATTATTTTTATAGCAGATAAAAAATGAGCAATAATCTTATAGCGTAAAAATCAATGCTTCACCACCGTTGCACACGGTGTTAAGTTAGCTGAATAAAGGATGGTCCACACTAGTTTAGACTATCCCACTCTTCTTTTGTGTACATCCGATTAAGACGCGGGTAAGGTACACTGTAAAGTAACTGAATCCTTTGCAGTATACATCATCAACGAAAACCTTAAGCGCTTCCATTGAATACGAGATATCTTCTACAGAAAGATAGGAGCAATAGTGTGACTGTACTGCCGATGATGAAATGGAAACGTACGATCCAGCTAAAGCTCTCTAAATACTTTTTACAAAACACCGAAAGACGAATCATTATCCATTCATGGCAAAGACTATCTAGGTTGGCAAAGCCAAGTTTTAGTGAACAATTAACCTCTTTGTCCCACCTTTCATTGCGTTTTCAGTTAAAACTAATGTTGCACTTAATTTATTGTATGTGTACGTGAAATATGAAGCTTGGAATATGAATCAATTAAAGTTTTTTTTTTATTTTAGTTGTTCCAATATATCACAGCAGCGAGGTAAATACTGTGGACACTGTTCATTTGTAATACAAAAAGGAAACTCAATATTAATTCAGCAAACTTGATGAGACATTTTAAATTCACTCTAAAAATTTTAACAATGAATTATTTTTTGTATAAACTAAAATGTACATCTGAGTACTAAATTGTCTTATGCAGTGAATTAAGCTATGCATTATCTTCTATCACTTACCTTCGAGCAGTGATAACGAATTCCGAACACTGTAAGTTAATTAATTAAAAAAAAAATAAGTACTTAGAACACAACGTGCGCGCCGCACTTGCGTCGCCAACTGAATATGTCACCGGCTATCAACCGCGATATGATAAGATACCTGTCGTGATAACTTATAGATGGATTTTACATCGAAATTTTTCGTCGGCATTTTCTTATGTACTTCAGTTCTGGTTCTCTATTTGTTCGTTTCAGCAAACAGACCACTACTGCTGGACATTGGTCTCCCCCATCGCCACAACGGTCAGCCCCCAACCGTCCTCATCAACAATCATCTCTCACAACATTGACCAAACCATCGGTCCATCTTGCGAGAGACCTATCTACGCTGCGTCGACCTGGTCGTGGCCACCATTCCTAACCTTTCAGCTCCATCGGCCATCCGTTCTACGCGGTAATAAGCATTACCTATTGTTTTGTGTGTTCCTATGTGAAGAGCTCTGTCGGTATAATCCTATCACATCTCGAAGTGATGAGTACAACAACAGGATGGTACATTAACGATATGGGACATCAGAAGAAACGCAAAAGTATAAATAAGTATAAAAGTATAGAGACCGATATTCTGTGAGACTATGATACTTCCCCGGTCAAACTGACCCATTCCTCCAACAGCTACTGATGCAGCAGCGTCATAGACAGCAGCATCTCGACCGGAACTTAATCTATTTGTATGTATTTTATCATCGGTTCGTATGATAAAATAAAACACTGTAGTTACTGCCATTTTTAATGTCCCTACAATCTTGCAATTAACCAGATTCTTATGTTATTCGTTTACTAAACTCATTGGTTGTGTGATCTAAGTCCTTCACTGGTAATCTTATAACGAATCCGTAACAGCTAACACTAAGTGCGGTTAAATCAATAAGTTAATTAATTCTTTTTGAACTGAGTGAGGTTAAAATGACAATCTCAACATATTGCAAAGCAAATGTGGACTTTTAAAAAAATTAATTCGGCCGTTTACTTATCAAATCGACTTGGACTAAAAGCCTTCAAAAGCTAAAAATACTAGATAAATGTATTTTAATAGTTCGTGCATATAATAGTTAGTTAAAATAATCTAACTGAACTACGAGCGTGAATACGAGCAAAACGCGTGTGTCAATTCTCAATAATTGCACTTGTTAAAAGGCAAATTGTGTCATGATTATTGTGCGAGCAATCTGCGTATCGTGTAGCTTCGTCAGATTACAATAATCGCACTTTAAATGACACAATACTGCTTTCGAGAATTCAACGTGACGCCATTTTAGCGTTCGCAATGTTTGAAATACACATTGTTTGTTAATTCGTATTATTTTTTGTTGTTTTGAGTCACTAAATTGATAACTTACAATGCAACCATTTATATCCATAAAATTACAACTGAGTGTGATAGATATGACTATGATCTATTACTATGGTGTACATACACCACCGGATCCAAAAATTAATGAAATTTTCCCTATCTTTTGATATTTATATGCATTTCAATGTTGGTGCGAGCACGCCTGTTGCTAGAGAAGTTCAGGAGTTATGATTACTAGGGAATATAGGGGCCAGAGCAGGCTTACAGCGTAACATTAGCAGCACAATCAGGTCGGCAGATGGGTTTGATCACCGTACTGTGTCCCTTAACTATATAATCCTCCTCTGCGGCCCTCTGACGAGACTCGTGGCCATTTCCTTGGCCGTGGCTAACAAGCAAGGCTACCATTTAACCTGAAAATCGGCCTAAAGTGGCGTATTACCTTACGGCACTCCAGTCCTTGTGACGCTCACCTTAACCCCCACCACCTCTCCGAAATTACTTCTTACGGCGCTCTCCTGCACAGGTCCTGGCGCGGATGAGAGTTATAATCTACCGGTTACACCTACACTCACCGATAAAACCGAGAACTTCTCTCAGCCAGCAAGCAGTAACTGGGAAGCAGTGTAAGCCATCAGTCACCTGCAGTTTTGCACAGTGTGCAGCGGAGTCTGGTGTATCCATTCAGTCGGGTGTTATGTCCACGTGGATCGATAGACCTGCCTCACACAGTATGAGGTGGAACACACTACCGCCGTACAGCATATATTGTATTAGACACAAAAAAATAAATACTTAGATCTGCAAATATCTTACAATAGATGGCGTTCATTGTGAAATGTACCTATTAACAAATACCATAATGAATGAATTTTATTGTTTTTTTTACATCTCCGTAATCGATTTCGAAATGATTAAAATATAGACGGCATTTTCGGCTGTAGGTACCATTCTACCCCATGGTGTTCGCCCTGAAAAGTAAAGCATTGCTCAAAGAGTATCAACTATTCGTCAGGCATATCAGGCATAGCATTATCTTCTCTGAAAAAAAACGCATAATGTGACTATGTCTTAGATTCATCTTATTTTTCCCTAAAGTTTAACAACGCAGATAAAATATATGGCAAAATCAAAATGTACAGCTTATCGTCTGATTTAAGAAAACATTTTTAATCTTGCAGATTACACGATTAAAAAAATCTATGCTACGATACATAACTATTAATATTTTTAATCACAAAACTTGTAAGCAGTTTTAGTCGATAACATATGTTCATTTAATGTTTTACGTGATAATGTGATTTTATCGTGACATATATCAATTTGAGCTGATGGCCAGTCGTGAGACGAATCGTCGGTTTGTTCGGACTAATATTTATGTGCAACAAGGAATCATATTATCTAAATTATTGCTGTTACATAACCTAAAATAAATAAAATAAGCTTTTTTGCTGCTATTGACAAACAAAAAAATACTATTTATAAATTAGAAAATTAAACTATCCGGAAGAAAAGATAATTATCAATAATATATATGTACATATTATTAATTATCTCCCCTTGCGAAACAGATTGCCTTTCGACAATGGCTTCCTCTAAAAATTTCCACTCGTTTCTATCCTTTACGATGCATATCCATTCTGATTACGTCACCCAAAAGGCCGTAATTTCAGAGGTGAGATATCCAGAGACATCATTTCACAGACCAGACTCCATATTAAAAGGACGCAGAATAGGATAACAAGAATACATTTACCACCAAACCTCAATTTGAAAGTTACTGAGGCATTTTAAATCCCAGTTATGTTTAAAAGAGTTTCATTTTATCAGAGTATTTACAAAATTCACTAAAATATAAAACTATTTCAACAGCAGTGGCACATAATTTTAATTACATTAATTTCCATTTTATGAATAACGTAAATAAATTTTTTTTTAAGTAATTTTAAGTAAGAGGGCCATTTTCAGCGCATTTCAACAAAGTTATTTTACAATTTCAACTGTATTCATTGTTGACTGGACTATAGTCATAGATTAGTACTGATGTTACTCTAACGTCATCTTAGAGAATCAGTAGACCGACCGCACCGCTCACAGTTAACCCACTTAGCCATCATTATTTGGGTTATCGACGTTATCTAAAGCTACTATCGCAGAACAAATACGACTTCATACAAACGTTTTACCTTATAAATAAAATATAAATTTTGATAAAAAAATGAACATGTGCAATCTTCTAATACAACGACAAATTAATGGATGTAGAATAAAAATGTCGTGAGTAACCGTGGGCTGGTCACCCACGGTGCACCAAGAGGAACTCTGGGTCGGTCCGTAGTGGGGCCGGCCAGAGGTGGCAGTTCGAGTCCACCTTGGAAGCGAGCCGGTGGTCTGTTGTGATTGAGAGACCACTAACCCTCGTCTTCGTAGTCGTGGTGGAGTCGCGGAGGGAGAGGAGTGTTGGTATTGCGGTGCCCCACTCTATCCTCCGCGACTGAGCGGGGTCGCACCGTTTCGAGTGTTTCTTCTGCAACTCAGGAATCAATCAAAGAGTATATCCAATCAAATACCAATGAATATTCATATAATAACCCTTGCATCACGTTTCAGGCAGTTTCTTGAAAAGTTTTTGACAACATGACACTTTTGGATGAAATTTTGAACATAGCAATGAATTTTTTTCTTCTAATTCACGTAAAATTCTCGGGAAATTGTGTCACGAATATTTTTAGCTGAGTTTTCTTCGCGTTATCGCTATAGACTGCTGCCGATAGTGGGCCGATAAAGCCTCGCTTCCTGTAACCGCCTGATCATTTTCTTTTGTGACGAGTTTTGTGTTAGTAATTTACTGTCGTATTGTTTCTGATGATTTACGCCAATGATTAACTATTCTAAATTCTTCAGATATATTGTACGTTCACGTATTGATTCAAGAATAAATGACGATGAATTACATACATATGTTATCTAATGAATAGACCTGTCATTTGCAATAAATAGGTGCAGTTTTAGTAACCACTTTTATATACATATGTGAGGGTTTGGTATATCAGAATAAGAGTTAAGGAATGGTTATTGTAAATTGTGCCTACATTGACTGAATAATGAAGTAAGAGACAGCTTGACAAGAGCGTATATTCGTGCTTCATTGAAAAATAAGAATTGTTCATATTTGTCGATTTATCAGAAAACTTAAAAGACCGAAAAAGTCAATGCACTGTTGAACTGATTTATCATTTGATTGCACTACATTAGCATGTTTAAAATATTTAATTATCTATGTATCTTAAAGGACAGCTTTTTACAAGGATTATTTGTGTAACTAACATTGTTAAAAGATAATGAATCGTATAAATTAAGTGTACAGGTATCATATAACTTATACGGAAATCTTCTATAAGGGTGTTTAACTTCTAAGTCAGCCTTTGAAAAATCAAATTCGGTCGTTCACCTATCAAAATTGACACGGAAACGTTCGAATTTGATTTGCATAAAGCCGAATTTGATTAGGAGAAGTCCGAATTCGAAGTGAAGCACCTACGTACAGAATAACATGTTTGAAAACTTGTTTATTTATACCATAGAAAAGCCATTGAAAATTCAAAGCCCAACCAAAAGAGACGATCTGTCTAATCCGCCTTAATTGGATTATTAACTCAGCGCGGCTATTACTGTTATTTCATCCCGGCACCGTCGCTGGCCGCTTATTGAGTAATATTACGATAAAGCCGGTCAAATTAGCGATTTCGTGAACCGTACCTTGCTATAAAAATGCGTCAGCATTGTGTATTTATTCAACTCACTCACACCACAATAAAAGTACTACCAATGTACTTACTCGTTGGAAACTCGATAGAAAATTCCTTCCTTAGGACATGTTAAATATTGCATATATTTTTATTTAAATGTACACAGGCTCGCAAAACACTTTCTTGTTCCTTATTTTCATTTTCACTGCTTTTATTTCATAAAATAATCACGTTAGTATTTGTTATTTCTATATATACATATATTCGTAACAATTATAATTTGACTAGTTTCAAGACAGAAAAAAGTATATACATATGTACATATAAGTTCTATTATTTTATTTTCGAATTTAAATATTTACGTAGTCAGAAAAATGTATAAACATCTATTATAAATTAAAGTCTTACTCATAATTTAAGTAAAATATTGTCGACAGTTATCCGTAGATAATGAGGCGACATTCGAGTGAGTTTCTATGTTACTGGCACGCACACAAGAGCTGGTTGGTGTCGCTGTGTGTCAGAGTCAGAGCAGAGCGGCGCGCTGTGCGGCTAGGCCGGACCCAGTAGAACTGCATTCCTCGCCGCGCGCGCCGGGACCCTAACACATGAACATTTTTACAATTAAGCTTTTAACATATAGATCTAACTTAACTATTGTTAATCCATGTATACCGAATCAGATCTAAACATATGACTTCTCAAAACTGAAACCAACAATGCACACAAACATTCATGAGTATAAAGTAAAGCAAAGAGGTTTTAATTAGTTGCAGCTGTGTAAAAATGAAACAAAAAAAATACTAAGACCTTGGTACTGGCCGATAACAAAGTAATAATTCATTGCATCTGACTGACGGCGGCAGAACTACACAACCAATTAAAACTATTATATGAAGCGCACCCGGCTCACCAGTCCTGGAGGTTTAAAGAAGGAAATCAACTGCGAGTTTTCTCAAATTACTGATTGTTTAATACAATCAGTAATTTCAAACTTATTTCACAAATACGTCACCTAAAATTAGTAAAATTGTGAGAGCGTTTTATGCTATAGAGGAGTTTTTATTTTTTTTAAAGCAATTTTTTTTCTTTTTTCATTATACCTGCAATTCAAACAGCCAGTTTCCTTTATTTTTTTTGTTGATATACCTCGAAGTTCAAATCTTCGCTTATTGTGTGTGCAGTACACGGCCAAAGCCAGTAGCCAGCGTCAGTTTTTTCGTCTTATTATGACGTTGGCACCATGTTATGACGCCAGGAAAAGAGTGAGGAATATCAAAACAATCCGTACCGTATTTCGATCGCATCGCCACGTAACAGGTGGAATTGTGGACAAATATATTCATCATAAGAACTAGATATTTCTAGAAACGTTAAATCCAGTAATTACTATGTTAATCTATATTAATATTATAAAGAGAAGTGATTTGATTATTTGTTTCTTCCGGATAAACTCGAAAAGTACTTTTTAATTTTAATTTTTATGTACCCGAGTAAAGCTAGGTGGGATTGCTAGTGTACTTGTAAGGATTAAGGCATGCCTTGACACTCGCGCCGAGCGCGACCAGTCAGGTGAGAGCCGCCAACGGTTATTGTTGGATCACGGTCAGGCAACCTGCACTCGGCTCACCTTGCAGTCTATACAGCTCTACCGTACTATTATACTTCTCGTCTACGTCATCTTTTCTCTGTGATTTTAAAAAGGGATAGATTTAAGCAGAAGTTTTTGTATGGTAGACAAAGGCAAACGAGCAAGCGGTTTAATCACGAAAATAAAGAAAATTGTCAAAGTATTCACAAATACAATTGTAATAATTTTCTGGAAAAGGTTTCTACCAACGGCTTCTAAACGGCGTGTGGTCTTCCGCTTTCCGCGTCCAATCACTTCTAGACATTCTTTTGGCAGAAGGTTGTCCACGCTTCTTCTTCCATACGTGATCCCAACTTCCCTTCCTATCGACATTAATTCGACAGATGTGGGCCGGCTTTATGTTATTTAAGAGCCATTTGGATTAAACCTTTTCTTGGTTACGGATTCTCTTAGATATATGTTTATTATTCATTCTTCAACAAATAAATACAGCTTGTATTCGCGCATAGTTACCACGTCATTGGTAACAAAGCGCTGCGACAGCGGCCACTGGGCTGACCACAGTTTGACCCGCGCCTCACGCACACGCGCGCGCTACGCACACACGTCCACGTACGAGCACGCACACAGCTACTTTTATTACTCGTCGAATGCAGCCAAGTATTTAATATGTAAATTGCTAACAATAGCGAGGACCTAAAACGCCATTTTTAATATAATATTTCGTATCGCAAATTTTAAATTAAAAAACGTCAATTATCTATTAAGGATATACCTATAATAATATTGGCACAAAATGAATAATAATATGACTTTTTTTGTAGCGTCTATCTAAATCGTTTGGGGATGATTTGAATATTCTTTTTTAACTTCGTGTCCACAACCTACCTTACAAGATTTGATGAAAATAAGTAAACTGTACATAGAAGACATCTTGAAAGGCAAAAGGTCCCAGGTCAAGCGATAGCATATTCCAAGCAGCATGGTCACGAGTATCTACTCGTTTCTTATAAATCATGATAGAATTTTGCAAATAGCATAAACGGGTTCCGTATAAATAACATTCATGTGTATTTTAATTAAAAGAAGAAATAATAATTAGAAATAAAAAAGAAGCCAGTCATCTTAAATCCAGCTCTCTGATTAATAAATACTGTTGAATACAATACGTACACAAGGAGAATTGCTTTCGGCTCGGCTGACAGGCGAGCGCCTCAACAATCTATTGAGGACCGAATTCCAACATCAACAAAGAATACTCAATTAAGGCCCTTAGGCCCCCACCGGCTATCTTCCCACCTTTTTGCCTAATCTGTGCCCAGTTATTTGGGCTACGCCCACGCGAGAATGCGACGGGAGATAATTTTTAAAAGGTAAAAGGGAGAGAGCGATTGGATCCGTTAGGACAGTAGACACGACTACTACGGTTACGCGCTATTAGTGATGTTGAATGATAAAATAACCGCATCGATATTATATCGATGCAATTTTACTGTGTTGGTTAGATTTTTCTGTCTGGATTCAGAAGATTTTTTTAAATGTAACATAAAAAAAAACATGTCGGGTCCATTATTATTTGCTTGGAGCCTGCTTATCTGGTCAATTATTAACGGATTTACTATTTTATTAGTCAAGTTAACAACATTTTATCGTACATTACTTTCGAAAAAGTTTCAGATACAGGCATGATAAAGGATCGAACAGATCACTGCTACTAATCTTAGCTTTTATGCAAATAATTCAGATCATAATGTTGAAGCTCCAAGCAAAATGTCTTAAGAAACAACATGATTGTATTTGATTTGGCCCTCATGGCAAGTATAAAACCTGATTCAATTGTTGTAAGCATTCGACAGAAGTGGATGTTCTCTAAGGACACGATCGTAAGACGTGCAAAGCCAATTCCAATAACACAGCTTCTGTAGCCATTGCACATACCGAGACTCGAGACTAATTGAACAATTACAGAGGTCCAGCGAACAGCAGCCCGGGCCAAAGGTCGGGTGTCTCCGTTTCTTTTAATGTATAACATTGAAGTGTAATTTACTTGTCATCCTTTGACCACCGGAGTATTTAACTATCGATGATCATGTTGATTTTGTTTAAACTAGAAAAACAGAAATTCACTTGAATGTCATACGTATTTGCGCAGTTTTTAATCCATGACTTTAAATTATTTAATGCAACAATGTCGTGTGTATTTATGAAGTCGCCACTTTAGACTTCAAACTGCGAATCGAGTAGTGCATTTGTACAATTCGATCAATACTGACATACTTTTGGTGTTTTACACGATATTTTTCGAGTAATGTCTACTGTAATTCCACAAAAAATATGTTAGATTTCCCTTTCTATCCATGTACTACCTTAAGTCGTGTAAACAGGGCTCGTCGATTGTCATATCTTACATTTTTTTTAAAGGGATTGTAACAAAAAGTACAGTCAGCAACGTTCTCTAGAAAATGGTAAATTGAAAGGAAACACTTTCGGTAACTAAGAACCATTATAATGTTTAAATATTGCATTTGAAGGCCATTTATATCAATAATACATCTTCCGGATTGAAATAACATGCATTGAAATCACAAAAATATTTTTAATGTTAAAAATCAACAGTATTGATTCATAAAAGACGTTTTGTTTTTAACAATGATTACGGTCAAAGCAAAATGCCAATTACATGACGTTGACAAAGCGGAATTGTATGAGAAATACGATACCGTTTTTAATTACCACTTCTGTATAAAGACACCGCTGGAACAAACACGTAAGACAATATACACTGCTAATAAATATTAATTAATCATACCAAGACAGTACATACAGACAGTATGCCAGCGTTATGAATTATTCTTTTACAATGATAAGAATAAATAAACCTCACGTCCATAACACGCAGGCGTAGGGAGAGACCCTACTCGGAGATGGTTGTTTGGTGGTCATCGTATTCTACGGTAAAAGTAAAAAAAATGTATTTATAAAAAGATACGGTTTCATAAAGGGAAAAGTGTGGCTTAAAAGTGGATGTTGTGACTAGAATTGAGAAAGGTATGCTTCGGTGGTTCGGGCATATTG
>DWTW01001572.1:0-12376 GCA_018246275.1 Papilio slateri
GAATTATATATGCTGAGAATTAATATGTATATTACTTGTCAAACGTATTTTTGCATCACATATCACACATCACAATTTGTTATCACATTAGTTCAGATGTATTTTTAAAACTTATCTTTGATAGCAATAGATTACATAGACAATTAATGATTTATTTAAAATAATAATAAATGAATTAAAATACATATTTACACAAATCTGTAAAAAAAATCATGGAGCTATGTTATGGCTAAGTTTATGAAAAAAAAATATAAAAAAAACAATAATGGGTGTTGTGTCGTATATTTAAGATAAAGGAGTTAAATTAATTTAATCTAGTTGTGAATCAAGTGATTCGTGCTGATGTTGAATGCGAGCTGTGTCAGGGTTGGCACTTTTCGAAAAAAAAAAAGGGCTCTCCCAGGGTAAACATCAATGTCTCGAATTTTAACGTTCTTGAGCTGTACAGGGTAAGCAATAGCTATCTGCTTATCCACTGGATATATTATATTACGTGTGTTACGTCTACCCTGACAGATCGGACATCAACAACAAAAATAATTTTTATCACGATTTTTGAGAAACATCATTCAGTATTTTGCCCATGTAACGGGAGGGTAATTTTTTTCGCGGGTATGTATGTCCATTCCATTGTGACCTTCTGTAGTCTAAATGGCTTGACCGATTTTGAAGAGTGAGGTGTTATTCGATTCCTATTCTCCCCCGGAGTGTTATATGACGTCAGCATAAACCCCATATAGACGAAGTAAATCATTAATTTGTTAATAGTCATAAAGTCGGTCGGGTATTTAGTTTTTTTTTAACTAACTATTACTTGTACGTCCTTATGCATCTCAGTAATATCACTCGTTAGAAAAGTCTTTAAAAATATGTAAAAAACAAAAAAGAGTGGTGAATATGTAAAAAATAACAAAGAAACAGCTGGAACACGGACCCATAAAGTAACAAGCAATCGCTAAGCGATACTATTATTTTTATTTCAGCTCTTTCATATTAAAATATTTATATATCCAACCAATTCAATTATATGAAGCTAAGTGTATTTGTTATAGATTCGAATTACAAAATAACAGCCCTATTAGAAGCTCCATAATGGTCGTCGTTACTAGCAACACGCGCGACAGTACACGGCGTATCTAATTGCACCTGGTGCAGGCATGCACGGACGACATCTGTACTCTTTATATAATAAAAAAACAGATTTTTACTCAGGTTGTTTAAGATAGCATTCGCTATCAGTTTTGTACAACAATTATTACGTTCGTAATCCAAAAAATCACAATCTTGAAATTCGTTTCTACCGTTTGAACTACATATAAATGTTTAGTTTAAATTTGTTAACCCGGCTTTTGTATATATTAGAGATATGAGATATATGGTAAATAGATCGTCTGTCCATGACAATACGGTGATGCCCAGGATTTTGAAATGCAAACCTTATGCATAAGGTGATGGTCGCATTAGTCTAAGACTCTTTCTAGCTTATAAGCCGGACCGCTGCGACGTGCGCACTCTACGACACTAATGTCTCTGAATCTTATTCACACTATCTTATTCGTTTGCATAATCAAGATTCATTCACACCGAATGGAATTGTGCAAAATGATTTTCGCGCAATTTCCTGCTTTGCACAACTGCCTTGTGGAATGATCCGTATCTAGCGGTATTTTCAAATACATACGACCTTGGAGCCTTAAAGAAAACAGCATATTTCTTCCTTCACGGCCAGCAATTTGTCTGCAGCTCGTCTAGAGTTGTGGATGATAGAAAACGGTGATCACTTAGGCACGGTCATCTATTACCCCCTTCTAGTGTATAGAAGACACGCAGCCAAGTGTCAGTCTTATTTATAAAAGATTTCTAAGCTAAGGCTTTTCTATTGCACAAATATTTTTCCGAATATACAGTGATCTATAGGACACGTTCAAAATTCTGAAGTTTTAGATCAGTAATCAAGAATTCATTATTTTTTACATCTTTGTCATTAAAAAGCATCATGGCCATCTGACTAATAATATGAAGGTCGAAAACGGGTTTCAATACAGAACATTGTAATGAAGTACACAAGAGCTAGCGCGTTGCAGGGGCGACAGTTATGCGAGTCGGCGGAGCGCGACGCTGCGGTCGCAGGTTCGCTTCCCGCGCACAAAGCACCGGACGCGACGAGCGGAAGCAGGTGCGCCCATAGACCACACACAGTTAGCCACGTCACACATATGTCAAACGTTAAATGTTAGATATAAAAAAATCGTGTCATTTAAGTTGTTTATGATGTTTTAATTGGGTCAACCACAAGTCACTTAAAAAGCCTTCCTAAGCCTTTACATATCATGTGGGACTTCAATTAAGCATTAGCTTATTTACTATAAATGTTAAAAGAAAGTTCTGCAATTGACTGTGTAACCGACAGTGTAATTATCAATTGCTCGTAACAAAGATCTGTCAATGATAACACAGTAATTATAGATCATTGATTGTTGTTGAAACTGTCGATGTCAGAGGGCGTTGTCTATGACTCGCTGTCTCTTCACATGTAATTACCAAGCAATTGTTTTGCAAATGTTGTGGACTGATGTTTTCACATGACATGCCTTAGGCTATTGTTTTGTATGAATGTGTGAAGAAATGTTCATTGAAGTTCTGTGTCACTTCAGTCCTAGTATGGTTTAATTACCAGCTTGAGACAGAGTGTGCAACGACTAAAAGACCAGAATAGGTAACTAGTTTAACGCTGCGAATAAACATTTAGGTTTTAAGATGCTTTAAATGATAATTGTCTTTTCATTAATAAATAAAAAAAGTAGTATACTAACCCAGATATCTTGCTCATGACGCTCCGTGATTCATAATAACTGAACAAATTAAGTATAATTATATATAGCAATCTAAAATTATATTCGGAATGCAGTATCGGATTGATTTGTACCTTATTTCAGTGAATTTAAGATATGTAGAAGTTATGAGCATTTGTTTGTAACAAAAACAATTGCATTTCTAAGAAAGTGTCGGTTAAATACATATCGAATGAGTTTCCCGCACAGCACGCCGCTCAGCAGATCACAGCCTCACGTAATTCACGTCAACATAATAGCAGCAAAAACCTTATAATTGCGATTGCGTGAGCCGAGTCGCCACAATGACCATTATGTCACCGACTGTACTCGCCTACCGTAATGTACTGCTATGAACACGTGAGACACGACAACGCATAATGATTGTCCGTGGCAAGTTTTTGCATTATTATAGACATATATGTTACTATCTATCAATCAGTAGTTTAAAGCAGTTTATTTAAAAGGTATAATGGCATATTTACTTAGTTTTAAGTCATAGTAACGAAGTTTGGTCACGTACTTTGTATTAACGGATGTCACGCAGTCCCCTACATCGCAATCGGTGTCTAATTACAAAAACATGCGCGGAAAATATTCGTTGTTCGCGCCAGAATACAATTATGTTGATATCGTTGTAACATAGTATATATAATTTGTACATACATTCAAAATAAGCTGGCTAATAAGCTATGCAGTATTGTACATTCCAGATGAATGAACAATTGAGCAAAAGTATTGAATTATATTTTCTATCGATTTAAGCGAGTCATCCCTGACGTGTAGTCAAGATACAATCATGACATATTTAGTTAATCCTTATTGACTATTTATAAATACTTCCGCTTATTTTTAAGTATCATAATCAATTGAAACAAAAATATAAATTTACATTTTAACATCGACAAAAGACATATGTTTCAGTACAATACGTGTCTATATTATTATACTATTTCTATACATTATCAGTCAAAAAGTCTAGCGACGTAAAGTTGGATGACCTTTGGTTGGACCTCCCTCGTGAATTGCTAATGGGGCCGGACCCAATACCACTTGAGCTCCATAGAACAGATTCTCATTCTGATAGAACACATCGCTCAAACAACGAATGGTCGATACAGCTGAAAGATTCAAGAATAGCAGCCACGTACCTCCCGCAAGATGGCCGAAGAATCATATTATTGAAAGGAATTTATGATTTCATGCTTGCCATATCTTATTTGAGTGATAATTGGTATTGTAAGAATCTGATGCTAGTACTCACTGGCGTGGTCATCGTCCAGCAGGTTGTGGTAGCGGTGCTGCTTCTCGGGTGCCTCGAGCCTCATCATCACGCCGGGCTCACCACTGCATCGCAACTGCCTGACAACAATGACAAACATTTTCAATACCACCAATACTAGCCTAACAAAAAAATGTTTCAATTTTACCTAATAACTAATCTAACCTAACATAACCTAACATATACGTTCCTCTTACATACATACGTAAAGTCTTTGTTACTTAAATTGTATTCTAATGTAATGCAATTCTAATAATCTAATGTGGATTCTATCGGGCCGCCTTTTGTTCCAACACTTTTTTTCTATCGTATTGTCTCACCCGCCTATAACTTTGCAACAATCACTATCATGTATCAGCCAATTCACACAGACCCTTAATTAAATATATTCATAAAACTTCCTTGTGAAGCACTCTGTCTATTCGTAAAATCCGTTTAGTCGTTTTATGAGTTTATCACATTCAGACTGACCCCGCTATTTTTTATAATCTGTAGTGAGTACGTGTGTGTAATAACGGCCACTTGCGGTGTGACACGTTACAGCTGGTGTAGCGTTACACTTCGCTTTGTCACACGATACCTTGATATTAATCTACTTCAGAAATGACGGCCAATCGGTTTGATTATATCTATTACCTCAATCATAAATTAAATAATTCAATTATGTAATTTATTTTTACCAAATTATCCGGCTAGTTTCCGAGGTGCTACACTCAAAAATAACAATATATGACGAGGAATGAACAGATTGAATACTCACGTACTATAATAGTATAACATTACATAATAGATTAAAACACTTAAACATTTTTAACGGCATTAACACGCATATCGAATGAATTCAAACATTAAACTATAAAGTTATTAACTTAAACAACTCAACAGACAACTATAAACAACCCATATAATTAAGTATGACGAAGTCAAAAAGAACTTAAAACTCTAGCGTTAGTTCAACAAAAACTACGAAAACAACATCACAATACAAGAGAGGCCATGAAAAAAACAAAAAGTGTACGTTGCTTGTCGACGTAAACACCGCGTCGATAATCACGAGCGTGACAGCTGATAGCAGTGATAAGCGTGACGAAACTAACACTGGCTGGTAGTCAAGCTGAGACTGAACTGATTGATGCAGTTCACAATTACAGTATTATACCACGTGGGATGCAAGATTGGTAGTGTATAGTGGTAACTGAACGTATGGCTTAAGACTAAAAGGTCATCGTAATTCTAGATACAAAATTGAATTTACCTTTTAATTTATATTAATCTATGTTAAAGTAATTCAAATGTAAAGAAAGAGCGAAGAAGGGCTACCAAAAAGTCTTCGTTAAAAAAATAAGAAACGCTGGGCAATCCAAGCTAAATAACCCTTGATTGAGATTGTCGAATTTGTCGATGCCGACTTCAAATCATAAAATAATTGTATTTTATCAAAAAGATGATAAATTTAATCTTAGTACTAAAACCTATATCCTTATCTGTAGTTATATATTTATATTCATTTGCATTGGGGCAAGGTTAAAGATAGGCTTAGATAGTGTGCATATCTCAGATGTGTGATATCGCTTATCCATCTTACAATTTACCGATTCGATTCCGGGACGCAATATCGTCCAGTCCTTTACTACCTGACCTATGCTCTGTACCGATAGTAGATCACCTAGACGGTGACCACTCGATTCGACCTTTAGTATTATAAAAATCTCGGGCCCTAATCGCTCACTTAACGAAATTCGTACCTTATGATAGCAGTTCAAATAAATTAAATATTTTAAATAATAGACTTGTTACAAGTCTGTCGTCATATACTGAAGCAATTTTTCCTAAATGATAATCCAAAATTACATACTTCATTAGCAAACTTGTCGACATTTAGATCGTGATACAGAAGCTTAGACAATAATAATTGCTATAATTAAAAGTAATGTAACTAATTTAAAAACTCACAGCACGTACCTGTGATTTTAGGCAGATTTGATTTTAAGCATTACAATAGACAAAAACTACAAGTACAATGCGACAAGGCGAGCGTAGGAAGTGTGTTGGTGCGGGAACAAAAAGTAGGCGCCGGCGCGCAACCTGCCAGCCCAAGTACTATTACACCATGCACGTTAAATATCATACTTAGACAATTACCTATCATAAAATCAACCTATCAAGACAACTTAAGAAGCAAAGTATTTGACTTTTAGAGTTGTAAACTGTGACCAAAGGGATCACGTAAATTGTGTGGATATTTTTAGATTTTCTATCCGACGACGCGAGTTCTTTCAAGAGAAGAGTTAATAGGTAAATAACTAGTGTGTACCATCATTTGATCATATTGCCATTTAAAATATCCGTTTAATAAACAATATTCAATGGAATTCTGGTCCTAATGGTCCTATATTTTTGATTTATTTACGTCGGCATACATTTTTTTCTTTTGAATGGTGGCGTCGATCTTTAGATAAATTTTGTTGTCAAAAGCTAAAATGCGATAATGTAACCTTTAGACCCAATTACCTAATGTGTAATCAAGTAAGTATTTAAAGGCCATTGGCATTATATTGATTACCATCCCGCATACCGAGTGTTTGAAACTCGCGTTAATATTCTAATTATACACATAATCAAAAAAGTACTTAATTGATAATACCATTAAATCGATATATGCCAAATATACAACTCTATTTTAATCGTGAATCTTTAACAAGTCAAAGCTTTCGCAAGGAATTTTAACAACCAGCAAAAGTATTGAAATTTACATCATGAGATCAGATGGTAAAAAGAACAAAAACATAATTTCATAATCTGTATATAATTAAATCAATTAAAACCTGTCAGTTAATCACAATAACAGTTATCAGAAGTAGTTAGACTGTGTAGTTTAATTAGTACATGGCCAAGAGATAGAATTGCAAGATAAAATAATTTCAAATGCGGTCATTTGACATCAACAGCAACGTAAAGAGGGGAAATATTTTCTTCGGCTTTCTACAGTCACAGAGTAATTTTATTCCGTACTGGAAGTGTAAGATTTTTTCAGAAAAATGTTATTATATAATGTCGCAAATAAAATTTGGAAAACAGTTGGAAATCAAGCTTCTACAGCAAATGATTTTCTGATATAGTTGGATCAGCAGAGAGAACTAGTCGTGAGCGATACCACGATCATTAATGCTAGATTATACATAAAAATAGTAAGTCTAAGAAGTAAAAATGTATTCAATGTATACTAGACATTGAGCATATCCAAACCTAGTTATAACATGACATATAGTTTTATAACATTTGATTTGTCAACGTATGACAATACTATCAGATTAATGAGACATTGGCCTGATTAGAATCACAATGGTCCATTTGTCGGGAGCTAAGGGCAAACAATAGACAAACCACGACAAACAAGGCAATGAGTCTGATCAATTGAAAGGAGGCGATTGCCTCAGAAGTGGTCCAATGAGCGGTGTCCGCGACACGCTTACAACCTGCCGTCTTTATGACATCCTGTAGCTCTGGCCAGGGTGTGGCCACGACAAATGCTTCAAAATATAGTAATAGGAAAACAAAATAATTCCGATAATACGTACTTTATACTCATAAATTGTGTGACTCTTAGTTCTTAAAGTTTGATCGTTCCTTTACGCAGGGGAAGTTACAATTGTTAACGATCTTATTAGATTAGTGATGGCCAGGCTATGACAACAAACGGATCTCTCATTATTGTGCACAATTGTAAAATAGGTATATGAAAAGTATTTTAGTTTCACAAAGATTATTATATTCTTAATTCTTATAAATTAAGTTAATTAAAAAAAACAATACATGACTGGATGATATTCCCGGGAAGAATACAAATCGAATGACTCCTCACTCTTCAAAATCGGTGAAGCTGTTTAGGCTACAGGAGGTCACAATGTCAGTCAGGAAGTAAAATAACGTTATTTCTACTGTAATTTGTCTTTAAAGTGCTATATGCTGCCCGCTAACTGTATGGCCCAAATAAATCACTCTTTGTGTGCAGATTTGGCGGACGGCGAAAGTACACCCGGGGGCCATCGCGGGAATCGAACCGGCAAGCTCTCGCCTGGCTGTTTAATGATTAATTTACATAACTTACTTAGATTACATACTTTCAGTTGAGAAAGGGGAGAAAATAATTGAGATTTCTACAATTATTACGGGTTTTCTCATTAATATCATGCTATATAGTTTGATTTATCAGTCTATTTTTTTTTATTTTATTTTTTTATATAAGAAGAGGGCAAACGAGCAGCGGGAACGCCAAAGCGATCATCGCCGCCTATGGACATCTGCAACACCAGAGGATCTGCAGATGCGTTCCTGGCCTTCGAGAAAGAGAACCTGCCTCGCCTTTAGACGAATGATAATACTTTTAGCTTGACTAAACTCGTAAGAGAATACTCAATGCACTTCTGAACACCATTATTAGAGTTGCAGCCATAGAAACAATAGGAAAACATCAGTCTAGCGACGGTACTAAATAAAACGGATTTTTTTTTTATCCTTCATCCATGAATTTAAAGATGGCGTTAGCTTCAACAACACTCCTAAGCATTCCTTACAATATACAATATACAATATACAAATTACTTAAAGTGAATAAATATATAAACTAGCTAGCACTAGCCTAGTCGGACGAAAAACAAGAACTAAGATTACTGGAAATTATGTATTTAGAGCTAGCGCGATTCCCTCATCACCGCCTTAGATTCCCTTACACCCTTACAACCATCAGTACACCTTTATCGGTTAAATGTTCAAAAGTACAATTAAGCAAAGGACGTGTACGCAGGTTTGCCTTCTTTTGTCTAAAGATTAAAGTGATACAAATATGCATATTTTAAAAATATACCCAAACACACAGTTAGTTGCGTCAGTCACGGTAACCACCGGACACGCTCTAAAATTGAACGGTTTACGCAGTCGTTCACCGCGGTACGGTCACTTGCCTAACGTTACACGCAAACCGAAATGGCCGTTACAAAATAAACGAATTTCATATGAAAACCGTTTTATAATGAACTTACTACTTCATGATAAACTGTGAAAAACGAATGAGGGGATTCACAAGAGTATGGGAAGAATTAAGGAATGGCCAGCCGTAGACCGTACCTCTTACGCATGCCGGTATTCTATAAGTCTAAATAGGATAGGTGAATAGTTTTTCTTTTATATATTGTAAGTGCTTTATGTACATCATCATCTCCCTGCCCCTTTCGCACTTATGTGGGGTCGGCAGAGATTGACCGTAAGACCGTAGTCCATACTGTATAGGTTTTGACTACAGTTATTACGGCCGGCCGGGATTAAATTTTTTACGTACAATTGTGTCTTAAAAACTGATTAAAATGGACATTCACCCCCATAGAGCATGAATCACTCATGTATTTGTAATTAATGAAATATAAACATGATATGTGGGTTATGAAAGTACACACCGGCGTAATATGTTTACACGGCTGCAGCTAGAGCAGATTATTCATGCCAAGGCCTTCGATACGACAGATCGATCGACGTCAATCGAGAATAAATATTACCTCTTGCGTCCTCTTTCACCTGCGACGCAGTGATCAATATCAGTTTCTCATCGAGTTTATTAATCCCCAAATATGACAAAAGAAATCTCAAGGGATGTCAGCATTTTTTTCTGCTTTAGCATATGAAAATTTGGTAGGAATCGAAATTCTAAGCATTATGTATATATATATGTATAAATATAAAACATTAATTACAATGATAATAATTCTTGTGCGAATTATATATTATATTATATTATACGTATTTACCAACTGAATTAGTCATCGAAATTCGACTGTTGTCTATATCAAGTTTGGCAGCGCAGTTTAGAGGTTGCAGTTACTGCACGTTAGTCAGATTGCTACCGCCGTTGCAACGAAGTTTTCTTTAATTCCCCAAACTACAATATGTATCGATGTTAAAAATACACAACGCAGATAAGAACACTTAAGACTGTAACCTCTGCACTGAGAACCCCATCGTCTCCCAAAGCTCCGTATCTCAACTATCAACAGTGCTGTTTTATCGACAGATAAAACATCGCCCATTATCGCGAATGACATGCGTCACTTCCTTAATGTAAATATAGAATTATACAAGTAAAACATTGATCTTGCAGTCTTACGTGCATTGACATACGGCAGCTTAAATTTATATTTTTAAATTCGAAATATAATCTGCAATGAAGCAAAGAGGATACCTATGAACTTAGGAGGTTGTTCATTTAAGGCGAACAAAGGACTGAATATTAAAGGCATAATTGATTTGGACCCAGAAAAGGATCTAATTTAATTACTGGCTTCTTGAGGACAGTACTTAGGTTTTTTTAATGGGAGATGGTGGCAAACGAGCAAGAGGTTCACCTAACATAATAAGTGTCCGCTACCCATAGACATCCGGAACAAACAAAGGAGTTGCAGATGCGTTGCCTACCATTAATGGACAGAGAAGGAGATAGGCAGGAAGAAGTATATTTCCTATCCTATTCATCCCCTTCCCGTCCAATCCTCTTCTCCTCTCTCTTCTCAAAGAAGAAGAGGACTAAAATTGGGCCTCCGGCACCTCACTCATCATACGAAACGCAGAAGTTTGTCTTTTGTGAGGTCGTGGTATTTCACCGGTCGAGCGGGCAATTCGTGCAATAGATGTTGTAGTTACGGGCTCTACCACTGTTTGGATTATGGACTATGGGAAGTTTTGCATAATAACCGCCAAACTTATCTTAATTCATCACCTGATAGTGGTGTTTTCCATTCAATAGCGAAAAGAAAAAAGTTCACAAAGAAGAACGTTATCCTGACGAAACGTTATGCAGAGCACTAAGCTTCCCTTCACTTTGTAATTCCGTGTGTTTCAAAATGCCGTTTAAGTTTACGCGCACTGAATTACTTTACATAAGTTATACTCTTAAGCGAAAATCATGCTCCACGCGTTACGATTACCTTAAAAGGTCGCACAGTTATTCGGTACTGTTGTTTTGGCATTATTACATTGAATATTTGTTATAAAATTATAAGATAGTTTAAAGAGATATTTAAAAACTAAAAGAATTAAACATTGGATATGTTTCATGTGAACCTATGAAGCACAGCGAATCCATTGCAGGATCAGCTTTCTACTGTGCATAACTACTGGTCATGGATTCTCTTCAGAAACGCTTCACCAAGCCGTAGATATTCTTCAACGTATTCATAGTTCGGTCTTCCAATTCGACGATTCGATCTCCATCTTGGATGTTACTGCTTTTATTATTAACATATTGACTATCAATTAAAAAAAAACTGGAAACATGTTTCCCGTTCAATGATTTTGAAGACAATTTCAAAAACATAGAGGGGGGAAAACGATCAAATATATTAAGACTTTTTATATTTAACTCGGAAACTAAACACCAGTGACTGTTTCATTAGGTAGAGATAACACAATTTTTATCAGTATGTTATTAAAGTGCGAGCATTTTATCATTCTGTGCTAAAAAAAAAAGATTTACCGAGCTCAATGTTACGCAAGCCGCGTTACGTTCATAGTTCAGAACAAATTCCACAAACACTGCCATGTAGAAAGTACGAAATTGATTCGAATTCACTACTCGTATGTAAAACAACTGACTGCAACAAGTGGACTCGTGAGACAATTTACAGATATACCCTTTACATAAGATGTGCTTTAATCTTTTATTCTTTTCTTTTTAAACCGAATTCGACAGCCATTGCTCGGTGCAACTCTTAACTAACTCTCATACATTCAATACCGATCATAGGAAAACATTTATAAAGCCTCTCACGACATGTCACTTTACTTTCGTCTTCTTGTTAGTTAGCTAGTCTCGAGAGTTGTCACTTAAAAAAATGTGAATTTTAATAAAGAACTATGTTCTTACACTTTATTTCTTCCATCCACTACATCACACACTTTATGTGTCATCAAACTGTTTTCCATGCCGTCGCATACACCTGATTCCCTCCTCATTATCTACCTCCTGATAAATCATTATTTAAGGATGTACCTCAGTTGTATCTTATTATTTTATTATATATCAATATAATTAATAATTGATTAATTACATAAATCTCGTGAATTAATATTTTATTACAAGTAATTATTTTTTTATCTTAATCATTATTTCTATATATAATAGTTTTAGATATTGTTAATTGGAAAAATATATTTACTTTATTATCTAAACGTTTTATAATTTGTCTGTCATCGTGTTGATGACTATCAGGTAACTGGT
>DWTW01001573.1:0-12375 GCA_018246275.1 Papilio slateri
CAAGAACATATCTTGATCTAATTTATATGGGAATAGATGATAAGAACCAACTTTCAAACAGAGAAAGAATTATCAACGTCGGTTCTCTAATAAAACACGTTCCTAAGTAACATATCACTGCGTCCGGCCCACGAGTTGTCTACTGCGCGGCGGATATTGAATTTTTCGTTAGCGCGTAGTTTTTCAACTTTTGATATCTTCTAAACTATCTATCAAAACGTTATAGTGTCAAAGGCGATTATAATCTACATTTAATACTCTAGTTTACAAATTTATTTATTTGGATAAGGATTAATACTGGATACGTAAAAATAGCGTATTAATTTTAATTGATTGTTCTAAAGAAAAAAGTGGTGATTGTGAGATATCCGTAGAAGATAGATATATGCTACCCCTGACTTTTATTTAGTGTTCTACAATTCTTTCATACATAATTTTTATGTACGCCCTATGTCCTATGCCCTATAGGGCAAAAAAAAGGCTAAAAATCTTATAGTTAAGCCTACGTAAACCAAGAAAATAAAAATGAACGTTTTTAAATATCGCATTATTAAGAATAACTCAAAAACTACTGGTCCGATCTGGATTAAAAAAACGGAACCCCACGGCAAACACTAACTGTTGAATAAAAAAACACCCATCGAAATCAATTCACCAGGAGCAGAGTTCTGAGGTAACGGACACAAAAAAACATACAGACGAATTGATAACCTTTTGAAGTCGGTTGAAAAGATAACTACACAGAACGACATTCGTGAAACAAAAAGAGCACAGTTAACACCATTAGACACAAGAAGACTTGAAAGTTGAGGGAAAGCTTAAGTCGAAGAAATAAAGCTCAGAGCACCCTGCGCGGATGTCGCGAGCGGAGGCTTCTGTGCAACTTTTATGAAAGCACCACTCGAGCTATTTAGGTGGCCCTACCTTTGACTGAAGAAATTCGTTTAAGCTATTCTCAGTTACACGGACGTTTGCCACTGAAACTTTTATGTCACAAAATTCAAGTGTTCATTTTCTATCTGACAAAGTAGCTTGATAGCGACTTACGAAAACAAAAACTAAGCTAAGAAAAAACGTTATAAACTCTACGACTAAAATACTACATCGAATTATATTTTTGTTCAAATATCAAGATTATTTATGAGCTTCTTCTATTAAGTAACGACCGTCCGTTTCATTTTGGGTAGCGAGCGCAATCGTTTTTGCTGCAACAAAAATTCATAAGAATTATAGAAGTCTAACTGTAGAAAGGGGATGGAAAGGGCATTGCCTACAGATAACATATGTAGCGATGGCTACTTGATATCAGGTGAACCGGTTGCATTGTAATGTTGGTTATCGATTTCCCCGACCGCGATGGTGAACACGAACTATGGTAGAGTGGTAGACTCATGCAGGGATTATAATTTGATGTCAAGGTATTATTGGCCAAAAAAACCGAGATTCGTATTACGAGTATATAATTTTTAACTGTACTTGTTTTATCCAAACATACATTTTTGCCAAGCCTTGAATCAATGAACTGCGTTAATTAATTTGAACTAAAATAAGACCTATATGTGTACACATCGCTTTAAATAAAACCTCGATTTCAATAGTTTTTCGTTTCCAAGAATGGGGTCACGATCGATCACTGTAAAGTGAAGAACTTATTAGCTTATGCCGGGAACTGAAACAAACATTTAATTTCTTTTGAAGAATTATTGATTCCAAACCGAATCCAAATCATTTACAATCATTATTTTTAAAAGAATTAACATAATTTCTTATTTATTGGTAAAAGTTAGATATTAGTTACTAGATAGTAGAATAGAAGCCTTAGTGTTGTTGCATGATTTGTACTCGTACGATATGCAGTACGTTTAACCGAGATGATATATGTTTCGTCTCTCATAAGCAGCGCGGTAATGGATCTCGTATAGCTGAGTTCGCGAAGTATTTGAAGCGTAACCGCATCGTGATGCGTTGACAGGAAAATATTAATATATGGTGTATCTAAACTACATATAAAACAATTTCCCCTGGTTCTGTTTGCCTGAACTGAAAAACTACTGAATGGATTTTCATCATGAATAATGAGAAAGGTTCAAGTAAACAATTTATAAAGATTTTCTGTAAATTGTCTGAAATACAACGATGATTGTTGAAGAAGGCACAATAGGTTGGTCGCAATAAGTCTGCTACCCGTGTGAAGCGTGATATTCGCTAGTGGTATATAGTTTTACTTTAGACAAAGTAAGTTATTTTACAATACCTTTTTGAAATTTAAGACAAAATGAATATAAGTTTATTGTATTGTTGCACGTGGCCCTAGCGCAATTATTACTAATTGAATTAAACTCATGTTTACGTTATTATTCTTACGACATTTAAAGTGCTTTACGGCTCTTCAAATCTTAGTACTAGAACAACATCATCTCCCTGACCTTTTCTCATTTTTGTGGGGTCAGCACAGTACGACCGTAGTCCATACTGTTTTGGTTACAGGTTTTAAGGCCAGCCGCCTGCCTGATGCCATCCCTCCTCTCGTCTCTCCTCGGAAGAGTGATGAAGCGTATTATAACAACAGCTATTATGATTTACCAAAGAGATTATTGCTTTCACTGATAATTAAAGTCTGTTAAACATCGCTAGTATCATGTTAAACAACTTACACAACATAAGCGAGTAAATCTCTTGAAATTTGCTATTTAATTTGCTGATTTGATAAAATGGGTAAAATTACTTTAATTTCAACTAAAGTTTGTGTTCAAATCTGGTCTAAATTTGAAGATTATGGAGCCACGTGACATCTTACCGTAGTTCACACTGCTGAAAATATCACATAAAACATTGTTATTATCTCTCTCTTTCTCTGTAAAAACAGTGAGATGACAACATGTTTATGAATGTTTTCGGCAGTGTGAACTCACGGTTAAGTGGATACTGTACTATAATTGTAAGAATATGTATATGATTATGTGTTGAGAAATGTTGAAAATATAAACGATATTCTACTTGTAAAAACTCTTAACCTCAACTAATAACCTAACGAATGTAAATAACATTCTAAAATTCGTAGACTATTCGTAGCACTACTCTACTCTTATGGCGTTCTTAGTTAGTGTGTATTCTGTTGTAAAAATACAAAGGGGTTGAAATAATAAAAATAACCTAACACGAATGCAGACACCCTTCTGGATTCTTAATTTACATCGTTGAACCAAGAATACCGAAGTAATTCGTAAATTATTCGTAGGTAAAGTTACAGGATGCTACGAAAGTAGTGGAACAACCACTACGCTGCTACGCGTGTTTACGGCAGCTACAGCATATTGTATTGTAATGTATTCTAGAAATATAGTGGGAAGGGGAATAATAAAAATTCATTTGCTTGGAATACCCCGGGCGGAACGCCGGTCGAATGTAGATTTTGTTCTCGATACGCCAGCTGCAAATGAAATACATTTATCAAACGTCGCGTGACTGCGGGAATAAAATACAGCACTTGGATATATTGCTGTTTGCTTTGTAAGGTTTTTTTTTCAGGTTATATGAATAATACTTACACGGAGAGAAATATTCAGGTTTGAATTTTCGAAAACGCAGTACGTTGTTTTTAGCTCAGATTAATACAAATGTACAAGAGATTTTGGTTTGATCTAAGGATAAAAGTAAACTAGTATTACTTTGTTTCTAAAAAATAACCGAAAATATTAATGAACCTATTTTAATAGTTCTTTCATAAATATAAAGTTGGTAGAGTTTACAGAGGTAACAGGTGTAAGTGCTTATTTTTACCCGACTAACCCAGCAGGATGTTTTCCGGTAATGTTTTCCGCGCGCATCTATGCAGGTATATCAGTTCCATATATATCATTAGTTTCGTATTTTTCCTCTGAGTGTCATACCTAATATGATGATTCGATAAATGACGATAATTATACAGTCAGTCTAGTTTTTTGGATTTTTAAATTAACTATTACTTATGCAAAACGAATAGAAAGGGAAAAAGGACTAGTATTTAGGCCTTCGGCACCTCACTCGTCGGACGTCATCATCATGAGACGAAACGTAGAATGACTTCTACTTGACGCCTGTCTTCTCGTGGTATTTCCCCGGTCGAGCCGGCCCAGTCGTGCAACAGATGTTGTTGCGGGCTCTACCACTGTTAAGTTACTTCTGCTTAATTAGTTTACTGGGACGATGGGCCCCGATGGTGAGCTCAATATCATTTCATAATTTGACCTTTTATATTGAGTATACTAGCGCCAAAACCGCAACACCGATGGCGATCCCATCGAAGGATGGTACGCGCTATTTTGGTACGCCTATTCACTCTTCTCTTGAAGTATCCACGTCATGTTCCACTCGTAAAGCCTTAATTCTATTCGTAAAGAATTAATTTTTCTATTTAATCATACAAATACGCAGACTCGTACGTTTTTTTGCCTTTTGTTATCGCTTCCATTGTATATTGAACATCAATTTGTGTATGTGAATTCAAAGCCGAGAATAACTCGACAGACCGTTAAACTGGTAGTGCATATAAATTCGAGCCATTGTGCCGAGCCGGCCGCCGGCCGCCGGGCAAACACGCGCTCTGCTAATGAGTGTACGCTTCCAATACTTCCCTTTGTGCTCGCTTGAGGATTTAATAAGTTGTTTATTAATGTAGCGTTAAGCTTGCGGCAGGACCATGCGTTAATTACCGTGAACAATCACGACAGAAGATCACGAAGTAATGAATTAAAAAAAATGGTCACGTTCCTAGATATTAAGTAAAAATAAATGCATATTATGTAATATTACTTTTATATTGACTGCCAGAGGTGTACAACACTTTTGCAAGGAGACAAATGACAGTGTACGCCTCCAACGAATCTTAGAAACCTCAAAAAACTCGGCAAAACAAACAACCAAAAACAACAATACAACGAAAACCACTACAGAACGTATTTACACCTTTGTAATTAATAAAACCCAAAAAGAAACCGCGATCCACGGAAGTTAAAAACGTCTTACCACAGCGCCATCTATAATGAAATTGCTAAAACGACGCCACCACAGTGAAAAACCACGAACGCTATCGTAGGATTCAATTAAATAGAGGCTATACAGGTATACACACAAGTACATCCATTATTTCTAATGAATGGAGTGAGGTGCCGCAGCCCAGCCTTGCCCGCGACTTTCTATTCTACTAAAATTGGCAATTCTCTGATTGTTACAGTTGTTATTCGTTATTTTGGCAGTCACATATGACCAGGAGAGCCTCTTTCACCTTTACATCCTACTACCTCAAAAAAATTGCTTCAAAATATAATGTCATTTAAAAAGGTACTAATGTGATGAATTGAAAATAAGTATTTGAATGTGGGAACAAAGCGAATGGCTGGGTACACATAAACGAAGCCACTTGTTGGCTTGGAGAGTTCTGCAAGCAGCCTGCAGAGTGTTGCCGTCCTCTCGACGTGAGGGCGGCAACACTGAAAGCGTTTCTCGATACAGAAACCTTTTGTTTTCGCGCCTTTTATCTTTTGCGATTCGCGCGCGATGGTTTCGATTTCTCTCTTTTTTTTTGCTTCTTTCTATTCGTTTTTTCCTTTATCGCGAAAATAGGTCGAGTTAAAAAAAAGTTTATAATGTTTTCATAACAATGACTGATGTTCGGCTTTGAAATTTGATTCTTTAATGGCGGCGTACAATTTATGTTCGCAGGTATATCTTTTGTTTTTATTATCAATAAAAATATGAAATTACTTCATCACAAATGTGTCAGTGTGAGCGAATCACCCACACACCTTAAATTATTCATATCTATATTCAAATAAATAAGTATTTTTGTTTCTAAAAAATCTGCTTTTCATTGAAGTTAATAAGAACTCATAGAGATAAAAACTGAAAAACATCTACCAATGTCCTGTGACCTAGTAATGGCTAACTTACTGGGCAACGAATCCGACTGTTGAAAGCCGTAGACACCACATATGGAATCTGTACTGTGGAAACACCACTGTGGGCCCAAGAGAAATAGAATTATGCAGCTGAAGTATGCAGCGTTAATGAGTCCGACCTAGGACCAGGGAAACAGGAGCATTCAGTAGCGTTGATGGCCTTTAAGACGACAGATTCGGAAGAGGTTAGAGCCAGCTACGTGGGTAGTGGTGGGCGAAAGCGTACACGGAATCCATACATCATGAAGAGCAAGGAGTAAATTAAATAAAACAATAAATTTATTTATTTACTCTCCGCACTTAACAAATGTAATCAATTTAAAATAAATAATGTAAATTGTGAGGTTTTAATCTATACAAGTAGTCCAAAGAACTCACTCACCCACGAGAGCTAAAATGCGCAGCAACGGCAGTATCCCCACGTAAAAAAGTCACGGAACAAAATATCCCCACAAGTAATAATTCAGATGCGACACAAGATTAAGTGAAATTTTTCTTATCGTCATTTTTATTACCAACCAAAGTACCCTCATCCGTAATATTAAAGGCGGGAGATATTGAAACAATTTTTATTGATTATTTTACATCCCTCGCAGCCGTTATTAAGGGCGGAGGGATTAAAAGAAAGTGGAATATAAAAATTTGACGACCTCTACAATTTTTCTATTAATTTCTTGTGATCAATCCTCGGGATTTCTCTTAACTTTAATCGCCTTTGCTTGTCAAAATAAATTGAATGAACTAAGGCATAAAACACAGTACATTTTTTCAATGGAAGTTCTCTCTTTTTTGAAATCTCGTTCAACGTACAGCCGAGGAATGACGTAAGCGGCTTACGTAGACGTCATAGTTTTAACAGAGATTTGTTCCAATTTTAAAAACCAGTTTTTTTGCCTTATAGCTTCTCTCTTCTTTTTTAAAACTATCTTTGTTTGTTAAATAACGTGTATTGATTTTTACAACATTATACTGAACTATAGAATTTGTATTTGCAAATTAACCATTGTGACCGTACGCCTGACAAAATCAAACAGTTATGCGGTCAAATACCAAAAAGTACTTTTTTTAATTTAATTGAGTTTTTTTGCATTTGTACACATAAAGACATGCTGTATTAGATGTCTAATCGAGGCTTGTACATAATAGGACAATAACTGATATGACAATCGGCACAGAACCTGTCACATTTGTGATGTCGATTTGTATCTACCTTCTTAGAACACTTCTGTAATTACAACACTTTTAACCCGTTACTAACTAATATCACCAAATAATTACACTAGTACATTTAACACTGGTGAATGTTACAAACGAAACGTTTTCATCGACTGTTAACCGTTTGCACAGTACTTCAAACAATTTAACTACGCCCGCCTACACACACTAGCGCGTTCAGCCCGTGGGTGTAAAGTTCATAGCTAACCTTTTCTATTAAGTAATTTTTAAATATTTACAAGACGCTTTTGCAACATTTTGGCTACATTTTATTTTATGTAGCAAAAAAGTTTAATATCCTTACGTGTCGAGTACGAGTCACGAACTCACAGAGGACAGGCGTGACGCAGAAGTATTCTACGTTTCGTCTGGTGAGTGCCGGGGGTCTAATTCTGGCCCTCTTCCCCTTCCCATCTTTTTCTAATAAGGAATGATGATGCAAAGATGGGAATGGAAAGAAGACGGGGGAGGGGATGGATAGGAAAAAGAAATAACCTTTTTTTCTGTTTATCCCTTCCACTCTCCATTAAAGGTAGGCATAGCATCTGCAACTCATTGGGTTGTTGGAGATGCCTATCGGTATCGGTCACTTATTGTCAGTTGAATCGCTTGCTCGTTTGCAACCTTTATATAATAAAAAAAAACACTGAAGTGCCGTCCACCAGACCGGACGAACCAAGGAATTACCATGACCTCATATCCTGTCTTTTTCTTTACCTCATCCCATCCTCTGTCTTCATACAGCCTTTTCCTCTTAAATAATATAAGTATACTAAATTATTTTCATACACTAAACTGAGAGGTTAGTTATCTAACGACAGTTATGGGCCTACTTGAACTACTCCGCGATAACATAGAGAAGTTTTATCGTTTGCGTCTCAACAAACTCCCAGAACAACTATTTTGGTGTCGTAAAGATTCCGACGGAGCCACTAAAATGCTACTTATTTACACAACCTAATGTAATACGACGGCAATACGGAAGCAAACATATAAAAAAAACATGCAGACGAATTGAAAACCTCGTCCCTTTTGAAGTCGGTTAAAAATACAACGGATTTTGCTGTTTCGTACTGTTAACAATTATAGATATACATATTGTAACACCACACGCTACGAAAACCAGTTTTCAAATTAATTCATCAAGTTGACACTTAGTAAGTGTTGAAACAAAAGCATACACCTGCATATAAAATTATACTTACTTAATATGACAACAAGGTTCCATATAGTATACCTTTAGAATAGAATAGTAAATACCTAGTCCCTGGTGCAAGCAAATGTTTTTTGACCCGGACTGTACCTAAAAGTATAACATGTGATCTCCATTTTAAGAGAGATTTTCCTAAAATAAAGGTCTTCCAAAGGAACTTGGATCTAGTTTAAATAACTAAAATTTTATATTAACCAGAGTTTAATTGCTTTATGATGCGATAAGTTATGATTGAGTCAACAATTAGAGAAGCTTTTTATGTCTCTGACACGTATTCACCGCGAACAAAACTGCGGGGCGGCCATCTGCCTTTGTCCACTCGCTTTAATGAAATTTCAGTATTCCGAATTAATTGGTCGGAGAGAGCGGGCGCGCTTGTGCACGGCTCTTGTTAATTGGGGGCCGTTAAAATTTCACACACAGTTGTGCGGTGACTGCGCACAAACCGCCTATTGTAGGACCGTTACTTTCATGTTCCCCTCGGACATTTAGGGTGATATTCAATTAAGAAAAAATTCAAATTCAAAAATTATTTTTGTAAGTTATTTTTAAATCAGTAGATAGATATCACCGTGTACACTTAGACGCTTCGTAGTTAGTGCAGCGCCAAATAAGTTTTAAGTCGAATAAGGACCTTCACTGCTCAATTTATGCTCAACAAAACCGTTTTATGGAAGGTAAGGATAGCTACGTCCAGCAGTGGACGACTTTTGGCTGAAGAGAGAGAAGGAGAGCTATCTACGGTGCATCGTCATGTCCTTAGCCGATTTCGGAACCTTTTTGTCCCATAAGCCATTCGTTCTAGAAGCAATACACTCTGTGCGTTGCCATGTAAACCAAAACCAGCAGTTGTTGTTGTCAAATTTAGGATAAAAAAAAAACAACACCTGAAATAATTTCTCGCTGCATATGAAATAAAGGAGCTAATTGAAAGAGTCAGGACGAAGCTTACATTTTATGTGATAAATCGATAACAGTATAATTAGTACGTAACGCAAAACAAATTAAGTTTATAGCCACCCGTCCCGTTCCCGTCAATTAATGTAACGTCTCGTTGCTGACGTCCCCCGGGAACTAGCGGCGCGGCGCTATATCGGGTTTGTACTAATTACCTGATATAATTACGTAATGCTATAGTAAGTTATATTTTTATAAATGTACAAAGGTCTTTTTTATGATAAACTAGGTATGTGTCAATGGTAAACCGTTTGAAGACTGGGATAAATATTTAAAGCTTTATGAATCACAAACTTTAATAACGATTTACGACGAAAAAGTAGCGAATTTATTTAAGGTGTATGTGTGTGTAAGTGTATGTTGTAAATATTTAAACAATTATTTGAGATATTGAGATATTACACTTGATTCGTACGGAAATTTAGTGCACTAAATGGTTATAGTTTCTTTTAACTGATCGATATAAATAAAATTTTCAAATTTGTAAGTAATGAGGCTATATGTCATACGGCCCTTTTCTATAAATGAAAAAAAAATACACAAAAATGAAAAAATAATTATACCTATAAAAAAATGCTACACTACATTTTAAAACATTTTAGTTCTATTAAAAAACGTACATTTTTTGTACAAACTAGTTTTTTAACATGCTGTCAACTTATAACGTTAAGGCGTGGACTGTACGCGCCGCAGGCACCGCTCGCTCGGAGCAGGTATTTAATTGGAGAGGGCAACAGGAATGCTACGTCGCTGGATTTGTCGAGTGCTCTTTTAAAAAGGCTTTTCAAGCGAAAATTTTTCTTCTGGAATTTCCTCAAGGATGAACGTTTATTTTTTTACTTTTTTACCTTTTCGAAAGCACAACACATAAAGTTAAGTCTATAGTACGTATGGATGTGCGTTAACGGACTGCTCGGGCTTCGTCTTAAATGGCTTATAATTATTGAACCAGCGGTAGAAGTTAATAGCGATAGTTATTCGCATTGTAATTAAATCTAAACTAAAATAGTTTAACGAGATTATAACTTTAAAATCAGCATATTGATAGTCTACTCGAGTTTATTCAATTAGAACCAGTCCTAATTAGTCTACAGATGGCTTTAAACGCAACTCCAAGTTGTGTCCTGTATTCCGATAATTCAAATAACCGTTATCGTTTAGCCGAGCGCCGTACGGACGGTGGCGTGGCCTCCGATTGAAGAAAACTGTGACTAGAATTAGCCTCCGAATGCTGAAAAATCATTAAATATTTTTTATACACCTCTATTTTCTTTTGTTGGACATAAAAATGTTCGCGACTATTTTTTTCGTAGAAAAAGACATAACACAGTAACAGAATGTCGTTCTCAATAAATCAGTAATTCCTAGGAATCCTTTCCGCTGGCCTAGCGATCGCGGCAGCTAAATGGCTCGGATGATAAACTACAATGTTCCACAACGTTTTACCGATGTATATTTCCTGAAGTCAGCCTACTTTTGTAACACTCGCTTTATCTTACGTAAGTGTAATCAAAGTTCACTGAACCTTAGCGAAGAATAAATATTAGCTTGTCAAAAATCAGAAAGAAGTATATTAATTTAGTAGTGGCCTACCGCAAAGTATTGTTAATAAAACAACACGCGGTACAAGCAATAGTGAATTTAAAAAACCCATAAAATTCTCTCTCAGTCATCCATTAACATCCACAATATCTAGAGCTGCCTGCAGCTGGCCTGTCGCTGGCTTTAAGGAAGAAGCTCGGCCTTTTTATGGATACAAAGTCGTCTTGAGATATCTTAAACCTTCTCAGACTCACCTCCTCCATTTTTTGTGTTCCCCATTCTCTATGTTACGGCTAGAAACGCGCCAACGAATCTTCTAGTTTGTGTGAATATTCATATAATTAAGATCCTATGAATCTTTACACAAACTAGAAGAAGATAAGTCATACTTGACCTTCATTATTGCGGTAGAGGAGACCAGCGCCTGTAAGTCCTACTCTCATAAGTCTTATTACAAATTCACTTCATAAACATGTCACAATCTGCTTACAACACCAAAGAAAGTAAAAACGCTTTTTAAAGTTCCATTCATTTCGTTTTATCGGAACGTATTTTTAACGAAACTGTACGGTAACAGAACGCTTCTCTACGTCAAATATGAAGAGTCTAAACGAGGGGGCACTAAGCAACTAAAAAAAGTCCCCAGCAGATTGCGCTACTGTGTAAGGTCAATGCACAAGAATCGTGTAATTTTCTCGACAGTGCCCGGTTGTATTGCCCAAGTTTTAAGACTCCGCTTTTTAGTAAAGAACTATCTAAGAAAAGATATAAAGGGCAATCACGTTCTATTTTTAAGAAATATCTCGAAAGAAAATATAATTCAAATTTCGTACTGCTTAGTCAAGATTTTTTTACCTTGTAAAGAACGAACATTCGAGCAACTTTAAAACGTTTTTTTAGCAGTACGTACCCTTAACCATTAGGCTATTGGCGCTTAGTGACAAGGCAAATGGATATCTCAAAAGGTTGTCAAAAGTGTCATAGACGAACATATATAGACTATATTGGTGACATAGTAAAGAAAGAATAGAAAAGAAACTGTAGAATATTTCTTCCCCATCAATAACTAAAGATGTGATCGGCCCATTGTCCCTTCAGTGTACGGACTTTTAGAGCTACGTCAACTACCTTCGCTCTCTGTCGAATTCTTTCGTTTGGGATTCTATCCCTCGGAGAAACACTAAGAAGCTCAGCTCGCTCCATCGCTCGCTGTGCGACTCTTAACTTTCTGTAACTAACTATCGAGATTTCTTTTATATTTCTCCACATTATTTGTTTGTTGCTGTAATAAAACTTGGTAGGTACAAGTCCTGTGCCAGAATTCCGGCCTGTTTGTTAAGTGAGCAGACTCGATCATTCTTTTATTCGGCTCTGAACATTAGGCGAACATAAAACCTAGTTTTATATGTCGGACGTCTAGTCTTTACTGCCTCGACTTCTTGTTACCAAAAATCAGTGGTACAATTTAATATTACATTTTACTGGTTTACATGTATATACATACATATATAT
>DWTW01001574.1:0-12373 GCA_018246275.1 Papilio slateri
ACCCTACAGTATGAAGGACGCCCTACCGGTTTGTATGGGAAATACGAATTTCTTTTCGCTCTAATCGCTATATTTCTGTTTATGTACATTAAAATAAAAATAAAAGATATCAGGGACACGTAGAAAACATGATGGAGAGAGCTATGCTCGACGTTTCTCTAAGGTATAGAATCCGGAACGAAGAAATTCGACGGAGAACTGAAATAGACGAGATAGTTCTTAAAGTCAGTAGGATGAAGTGGCAATGGGTCGGTCACATTTGTCGAGCTAGCGACGTCAGATGGGGGAGGAAAATCTTAGAACGGAGGCCACGGATAGGAACCAGAAGTGTGGGGTGCCCTCCTTCCAGATGGACCGATGACCTCGTGAGGACAGCAGAAGGTCGCTGGATGCGGGAAGCTGAGGATCGCATACGGTGGAAGGCATTGGGGAAGGCCTATGTCCAGCAGTGGATATAGGCTGACGATGATGATGTAAAAAAAAATAAATTAAAACAAAGATGCCTACAGTGCTGGAAAAATTGTAGAAAAACTCTATTTTTTATAGAGAAATAGGGAGATAATAACATGTTTCATGTGATGTTTTCACCATTGTGAACTCAAGGCTAGTGAAATGTTGTGGCACCTGGCCTTACAGACACAATAGAAGGGAAAATAAAGCAGAGAGAAAGGCGAACAGAATATTTATGCAGTGAGTGAAAAGTAAAGTAAACATTATATCGTATCAGGAAGTGACCTGAGTGAGTGATTGAAGATTGCTTCACCGGCAAAAGCAAAAACGTTCTTACATTTTACCTACGGAAGAAGGTGGCAAAAGAGCAAGCGGGTCAACTGATATTAAGCGACCGCTTCCCATAGGCATCCCCAACAAGCGAATAAGTTGCCTACTTTTGGACAGAGTATAAAAAGAAAAAAGGATATTTCCTTTTCCTATCCACACTCTCCCCCGTTAAATCCTCATCCACCTCCTATCCTTTCCTTATTAGTAAGGATGGGAAGGGGAAGGGGACTGGATTTGGGTCTCCAGCGTCTCACTCAGCAGACGACACGCAGAAAATATTGATGATATTTGACAAACTAGGTAGAGGTTTGTACCCGTGCAATTTACATTATATGTTTAATTCTAGAGAAGAGTTTCCCTACCTTACCTTACGATTAGATTATTAAAAAAAATGTATGAAATACGACCAACGAGGCTAGGGTACGTTGATATGGAGGTTACGATTTTCAATAAAATAAAGAAACACAGCTCTCGAAATAATTTTCAGACCAATCACGTAATAATGAAAACAAATATCGTATCGAAAATAATCAGATACAATTTGTACTGTGGCGGGCGGTCCCCCTGTAGCGGACTGTCCAACACTATGCAACATTATGCCGGCGGCCCGCATGCGGCCGGACGCCGCGCGAGCTGTGCGCGTGCGCCTTGCAGGCGGTACCTAATAAATCATATCGTTTCTAGTTTACGTTTAATAAATCGGATCCCTGACTATAAACATGGTTTGATTCACCACTATACCACAGTACCAGGCCTTCTTCAGATTATCAACAAATAAAACACCCTGTATAAAATGAATATATATACATATTAAATAAATAACTTTGAGCAGAAGACATTAAACATGTATAAGTAATATGGATATTCCCTATAAGCTATGGAATATTACGCAGACACCACAATAAATTGCAATAACAAAAATAACAATCTAAATTCATGTACCGTATTTAATTCTGGGTCTAAATATATTAGGCGTATCCACACTATGTATAGCGTGAATAAATAATTCACAAAAACTAAAACAATATTGCACAGTTAAAATGTGATTTAATCTCAATTATATTTAGTTTATTTCTAAATTGAGTTAATACTGTGATCATTTTGAGCAACATAGACGTCAAATATACAAGAGGAAGAGGATCCGGCAGACGCTGTGCTGCAGGAACGTTGCCTTGCTTGTGGGTTGACCTCAAGTTTTTTCGTTATCCGTCATAAAACAAAAAAAAATCTTCTTGGACTCGATAGCACCGCCACCTACCGGGTATGACTGTATGTAAATATACATACAAAATTTCATCCGAATCGGTCCAGCCTTTTAGGAGGATTGCGGTAACAAACACGCGTACAGAAGAATTATATATATTAGGGATAAATATTAGGGCCTGTATATTATCCGGCATATATACCGGACGCTGAGATGATTTTAAATACTTGACATAGTTTGTCTGTCTGGTCTCATCAACCCCTTAATTTTACTGCACGGTACACTCAAAGTCAAAACAAGCGGGACAATTATGTTTCTATGACTTCATCTAGATGCCACTTCTTCTTATAATTGACTGTGTATTCTGACTAGTACATAACCCGAGACGCGTAGAGAAAAAAATAAATTTAAGCTGAAAATCTGAAAAGAAGTAGTTAATTAAAGAGGAATAAGGTATAATTTAAGAGAAATTGAGCTAAGATGAGCCTATTTTAGTTTTTTTTTTATTTTACAATTGAAAAAATCTATTTTTAATAATAATATGCCATACGATCATCTTAGTGGATCGATACAACCAATTCTTCCCAAAGAGGGTTGGCATCAGGTGGCCGGCGGCAAAATATGTAGCCAAGACATGTACACAGTATGTACTACGGGCATACCGTGCCGACGCCATGTCCAATTTAATAATACATCTCACATATATATCATGAATACATCCAAATTACCTATTTATATTTTAGCACTAGATTTGACGTATTTTTTTTCGTTTTTTTTTTAATCCGCAGAGTACAAAATCACTTTTCCCTACAATCTATGAAATACAAGTTACTTTTCTAATTCCAATACTTCCTAATATAATCCAACACATAAATTATTAACAATGATCTACTTAAAGCTACAAAATTTTGGAGTCATTCTAGAATAATACATTATTTTATCACTTATGCATAGAGAATTTGACTTTAAATCATTTTTGGTTTTAAAGTGTCCATCATAGCCGTACAGCACTTACAAGAAGTCTATAAATGTTTAATATCTAAGCCCAGCGATGCGTTCCGACATCTTTTTGAGCGTATGTAACTCTCGCATTTATCCAATTTGAACATTTATTCACCTGAAAAATAAAAAAAGAAAAAGAAAACATTAGTTTTATATTTTATAGTAAAATTATTGTCGTTAGAGAAGTATGCTAGGAGTGACTGAGTGTTAGGATAAGAAATATATTTTTTTTATAATAGAAGGTGGCAAACGAGATCAGACGATCTGCAACAAACTAATGATTTGCAGATGCGTTTCCTACTTTTTAATGGACAAAGAAGGGGATAAACAGAATAAGAGGATATTACCTTTTCCTGTCCATCCCCTCCCCCGTCAAATCCTCGTCCCCTTCCCATCTTTTTCTTATTAGAAATGGATAGGCAGCAGAAAAGTATTTGGTATCTGGCACCTTACTCATCAGACGAAAGGCAGAAATATTTCTGCCTGTCTTTTGTAAGGTTGTGGTTTTCGTGCAACTGATGTAGTTGTTGCGGGCTCTACCACTGTACTAAATGCATGTGCAATCTGTCTTTGGATCAATCGATTTTTATACTTCTCTGTACATCACTACTATAAGTACCCATTTAACAGGTTTTTAAATGTGATAATGATGAGGTTGTTAAACACATTTCACATTTGTTGAACCCTTAGGGTATTTAGCTTTCGCTGCGGCTCCAGAGTTCGAATAAACATTAAAGCGAAAAAAAAAGTGACATTTTTAAAGAAAAACAAATTTGGTCATAAAAAATAGACTCAGACCTTTGGGGCAAGAGATTTAGTAAATAGCAAACAATAATAGCTCCTCTTCTTCCAGTATAGATAAATAAATAAGGAAGAAGCAAGGGAAATGGAGAAGAAATGCTAGTCCAGAGTTTTAGTTACACCTGTGGTCTTGTTTATTTTATTTTTAAATTATTATTTTGCAGGGGGCACAAGTGGGGCGACTGAAACGAATATCGAAGAATATATGGATAAATTGCATGCTTTGGTTACAGAAAACAAAAATAACGCGATTGTCAAACAAGCACGTGATATTTTAAACAGAGTAGATCTGCCGATAACATAATTGTAATTACAGACTATAAATATTTTTGCTCACAAACATTATGGTTTTTGTATTGCACCCATATCATACGCTTTTTCTATGAAAGTTATTTGTACATACTTTCTTACCTGTAGAGCGATATTTTTGAGAGCAACAAAGATTATCATTAAGCTTGAAAATATATTCCAATTTAAAAATTTATGATCATTCAAAATTCATATCAATATAAAACTATTAACGCTTCAAATACGAAATAATATGATGAATAAACATTCATAGTGATATAGTTATCAACTAAAATTAGACGGTATTAATAGGAAATAGAGCAACAGAATCATTTATAGTTTGTTGAAAATGAAGGTGGAAACTTGGTAAAAAAAGGGGTACACTTCACCTTTTACGCTAAAATACGTAAATTCCAAAATATTTTCGGAAACCAACTTTTTCTCATTACTCTATAACATTAGCTATCTATTATACAATTTCACTTCACATTTATCTCACAATTTCCACAAAATTAAATTTCCAATGAAAGGATAAAAAGTGTAATAAGTCACATTTGTTTGTTTACCAACTTTCCATCGTGGTTTGGAACAAACTATATGCAGTTTATTTACACAAAAATACTTAAAATAAACTTATACATAACCAAGATTCTTAAAATATACATTTAGCGGTAGAATTGGAATCCAATATCAATTTTTAAGTTAGCCTATAAAACAATTTAGTACGAGTGTAGGGGAATAATTTTATTTAATTCTCCCCCTTGCATAAATGCTAACAACTGACCTTTCCAAGAAAGAATAACTTTCTTGTGATAATAAAACAATTGACATACTGTGTAATGTTTATGGATTAGTTATTTCCTTGCAAACGTACATATGAAATAACTTCAATTATACCAAGGGAAAATTAATTCTTTGTCTACTAAACATACAGTTAAATACCTTCTAACATACACAAGTTATCGTCAAAAGGAAAATATGCTGGAGTGTACAATGGTATGTATTAAAATTAATCCTTAACTCAACTAAACTCAATAATCGAGATACTTAAATATATTATACTTGCGGCTTGGGATATTTCCCAAACCTATATTTAACAATATAAGTCGATTAATTTAGGTAAAAACCTTTATAATCATAAATATTAACACAAAGAAAATTATACCTGAGTCTAAAAGTTACATATTAATATATACACTAATACCAGATGCCTGTGTAGTCAATTTCATACAATCTATCTTTAATCAGATTCAAAATCATATTCACATTTAATTGATTCAACTTCAGTCTTGCAAGCAGTGTTTGCATTTGGGTCATAATGGTGTAACTTAATCCTCCATCGTTTAATTTGTGTGTCCCATGACCTACGACTGTATTTAGTATATTTATCAGGCGTCTTGGGATCTTCTTTTCTACGCTTTTCACTGTAATTAAAAAAAAACATATCACAATATATTTCAATACATCATAGACTTGATGGATCTCATTTAAACTTGGAATAAATACATTTTTTGTAATAAGACTGTAAAAGTACTTACATAGGTACTTCTTTAATGTAATTATGATATCCAACTGTATTCTTTCCATAATCAATTTGTTTTTGACGTCTCTGCAATATTATTGGATCAGTTTCTACTTCGGTAATTTTTCCAGATTTACTGAAATAATTTAAAACTTTATTATACTCTGTTGTGTAGTTGTATTGTAGTTTTCAATGTTACATTAAGAAAAATGATTTAAAAAAAAAACAAATTGTGACTAATAAAATAATGGCATTGATATAGATTGAGGCAACAATCAAAATAAATGGTCTAGGGTGGTTACAGACATCTATGGTCCATCTGACAAGTAAACTGATAAGTTCATTAACCACCCTTAGTATTAATGAATATTAGTTCATTATACCCCACGGAAAAAGGTCTGTGGACAACTGTTGGCTAAAAAGAATTTGATTTCGGGTTTATAAATTTACTAGCTGTTAAAAGGTACCCCTACGCTGTACATGTAAGCTGTTATTTTCAGTACCCCTGACAATGTGTGCAAAATTTCACTTGATGCATGGTTGGTAGGTTGGCACAAGATGATTGGTTGTGTCATTAAGACGTTAAAGCTTAACAATCAAACTGAGATTTGCATTTATAATATTAGGATTTGTGCAAGTTAACACAAAATATTTTTTATTCATTTATTGGAGAAGGCAAACAATCAAGTGGTCCACATGATGTGACCGCTACCATAGGCATCTGCAACAAGCAAACAAGTTGCAGATGCTATGCATACCTTTAATGGTTAGAGGAGGGGATAGACAGGAAAAGGATATTTCATTTTCCTATCCGGTTCCTCCCCATCCAATCCTCTTCCCCTTCCCATCCTATCCTGATTAGGAACAGATGGGAAGAGGGAGAGGACTGAAATTGGGCCTCCAGCACCGCACTCATCAGATGAAATGCAGAAGTATACTTCTACTTCAGTTATCTTCGTGGGGTCATGGTATTCCACCATTTGGGCCTGCCCATTCGTGTAACAGATGTTGCGGGCTCTACCACTGTTAAATATATATAAAAAGCACAAGTCCTGTTATGGTAATGTAGTCCCCAACTACTTTCTGCAGCAAGTTTATACTCAATAGAAAAGTTACTGCAATAACTGAACAAACAAATAAAATTAGAATAACAAATAATCTGTACTAACATAGTAAATCTACCTACTACCTACTAATATATGCAACAGTATGAAGTGTAAGAGATACATTGTTTGTTAACTGTATGTGAGGAAGAGGAGGTTCAAAGGGAGAGGTAGCGGGACACCTTACCAGGCAAAATGCAGAAATTCAGATTGTAATTTACAAGTGGTACTTGCTTGCCAACATGCCCTTTCTCAGAGACCAAAATTATGCTTTGTGGAATTTTACTTACCCACAGTGAAATTAGTATGTGGCTAGGAAGAAAACACTAGTGACTGACTGAACCTTATATTAAAAATAAAAAATAGTGTTATTACATAGGATCAAACTTTCTCAATTATATGTCATGCAAAAAATGTATATTTGTATAAGAGGGGCAAGGGAAATATCTTCCTGCCCTTTTTCCACTTATGTGGAGTCTGCACAGTATGACCATAGTACATACTGTATACTTTTTGGCTATATATAGTCTTTACGACCGGCAACCCGAATGACGCCATCCCTCCTTAGGAATAATTGGTTGTACTTTAAATAAGTCTCGTCAAATTTTAAAGAACATGAATGTGATGTTTTTTGTGAGTATAATAATGAAGTGTTTTTAACATTGTAACATATTTTTTACAACGTAATACGTAGTGTAAATTTCGATAAAGAAATAATAATTTAAACAAACCTAGGCTTGCTGTCTTCGCTTTTGCTATTAGGCTTAGACCTTTTTCTACCACTTAAATTTTCTGCACTATCCTCTGTCATTTTGCCTTTCGTCGCTTTTCTAACTGAAAATATTAGAGGTATAAACAGATTGGCACCAATTTAGCGTATTTTGACGTAAAATAAAATTAAACTTACCAAACGAATTAGGTTCAAAATTATCTTGTCTTACATTGAGTGAACTCATTATCATTGGATGATTATTTATTCTTAACACATTTTAGAAAAATGATATTTTGGTGGATTTATTTTTGACGACACATTACTAAGATTATTTAAATATCCAATAAAACTATGCAAAATAATATTTCAGGAACATAAATGACTGGAAAACTTGTTCCCTGTTAATAAAACAACGCGCGCAATTTTGTTATTTTGACATTGACAATGGATTTTTTAAATGCTTGAACAAATAAAGATAAAGTTGCCAGGCTACGTAAGAATAATATGATTTATAATTTAACTATAATAAAAAATTGCCACTGAACAAGCAGGCAAGGTGGTAGATATTTCAATCATATCATACTGAAGCTAAGTAAGGGAATTCCATGGTGACGCTGATGCCACATCTCCTTGAAATCAAAACGCATTTTTTTTTATGAGAAGGGGGCAAACGAGCAGCGGGAACGCATTTTGAAATTAAAACATGTCTTCACTTAGCGAATAGGAATTTAAACATTGATATTATTTTAAATAATAGCCGCGTCGATATTCTTAGCACTTAGATTAGAAGGGTAATAATTGAAAACTGTGATTACAAGCTTCAGTGGCATTTGAAGGGTTGATTTTATCCTATCCGCTTATAAGAGATGATTTATCCTATTAGTGGATATGACCGGTAACATCTGTAAATCTATTCTTAACAATATTTAAGACCATAGCAGCTAAACAAGTCCGCAATAATAATTATTGCATTCAAGTTTTAGTTTAGAGGTTTAAAATCAAATGGATAAGATGTCACTAATATTAAATATGATAACCGCAAAAGTTTAAACTAATATAGTAGATTATTGAGTAAGGTCGGTAAGCTAGTAGTCAGGGACCACCAAGGGAAAGTTAGAAAAACGACAACTCTCACTATGTTAAGAAGCTAGAACGTAATCAGCTGACATGCATCTAAATTTTATAACTACAAGCCGACGAGCTAAAGGAGTTATTCTGAGTTATCCACGGGAGGAAACTTTGAGTGTAGTAGAACTTGATGACTAGAAGTCTTTGCCGTAACGCAATCACTAGTTATCTCAAAATTCAAAGTCAGAAATTAGTTTTAGTAATCCTACAGCGGATTCGACGACGAAATATGGCACCGCTAAATTAATCGTATGCAATTTTATTCAACGGCAAAATGCCTCTATGGCTTAGTGATGTCATAGTTCATTTTACAGGTATTTTGTGTTGTATATAGATCACAAAGAGAAAGGGGAGAAATTCGGCGTTTTTGCCTCATATACAAAACACAGATAAAATATTGATATTTGAAAAAATAAGACTATATACAAACATGTTATTAGAAAAAATACAAATTTTCATTTCCAATTATTTTTAATGTATTGCAATATTTGATGAATACCCTCTTTTCCAGCACTCCCTTCAAGATATTCCATTTCAAGTACAACTGTTTTTGCTTTGTTACTAATTTTAAGAATTCCTTGCAGTACTGACTTTTTAAAGTCATTATCAGTTATACTCTCCATATTATCACACAATACTGCGCTACAAGCTGCTTCAATATTATTTTTGATTTCATGATGTATATTTGGTGTTTCATCAATGCTTGTCTTATCTAATTCTGAAGTACTTTTTACGCATTCATCTTGATTTTCCAGTTTTTGCTTTTTAGACCCATTTTGTTCTATTTTCTTCATAAGTCTTCTCTTGCGTCTTTGATTTGTCCAGGTATTTGTTACTGCATTAAAGTTCAATATTGTTTCGTTTCGCCTTCTTGTAATAACTTTGTGATAGATTTTCAGGCCTTCAAAGAGTTGTTTAATTTTTTCAGTAATATGTTCTACATCATAAGATATATTTGGTATTTCAGGCAGGACAAATGTTATCGGAATACTTTTCTTCCTAGATTTGTCTCTTGGTGGTACTAAAAACATATTTATGACTAATAATAATATCATCTGTTAGTTTGGGTGGGTCCTGCTTATCCTTTGTCACTTTGAGCTAAATTAGCCCTTTAAGTGTTTGAAAAAAGAATGTTTATTGGTTTTCTATACAATGATGTCATAATTTAAGGTTTTTAAAAATATTCTTACCTAAATTATATATATCATAATCTTGATAGGTCCAAGCGATGCCCCATCGGGTAACACGACCTTGACAAAATTCTGTAGTTGTGTGCTTGATTCCCTCAGCTTTTAAATCCAGCAGAAGTTCTTTCATGTTGTACTTGTGTCCAATCATTGTAGTAAATATACTATATAAAACATATAACAAATAAAATAATTTATTTTATTAGATAGTTTGCCTACACTATAAGTAAATTTATTTTAATTTTTGTTGAGGCCAACTATAATATAAAAATGTAATGGTTAAAATTGTGTTTTCCACTGTTTTTCTCTCCATTTTCCCCTTTGCTCTTCCAATATGCACATTAGATCTTCAAACTTGTGAAGTTTTTAATAGTTGAGAAGAAAAATTATAATTACCATGATACTAGGCTAGGAAATTTACAGTCTGGAGAAGCTATCAAAAGTAATCACAACTAAATGAACAGATCATACAATAGGTAAATTGCAAGATCATTCTGACTTACACAATATGATTTTTGAATGTGGCACTTTCTTTGATCAACTTTCTGCAAAATTCTAACTCTCCTCCTTCGGTAATCAGCTCCTGAGGTGATCCCGTAAATGCATTTTTAGGTGGTGGTCTAAAACATTTTTATATAAGAAAGATCTTTTATGATTATATATTTTTGTCAGTGATAGACAAAAGTAGACAATGCTAATTACAATTTAGAAGAAATATGTGTAAAGTATGTCTGTATTCAAGCCAAATGATTCTCTAATGCCCATCTTCACGAGCCTCTACTGTCTCCCTCTATCCATTGGAGGATTATGTTGTTTTTTGGCTCCTACTTCATTTTGTTGTAGGTGACATTCATAGATAAGGGCTAAGGCTATACTGTTTATATGATAAATAACTTCTTTTGCTCTTAAGGTGCCTCTCCGACTAGTGGAGGTTAGCAGTCGGTACACCATATTTTACTTTCTTTATGAGGTGGTCTAGTTGTTAGATAAATAACCCCTAATCCTTAACTTAATTTAGATTGAATTGAATTGAAATTTAATTTAGGTAAGGGGCTGATTAGGTTCCCTTAGGTTAGGGATTTTTAAGCCCTTTTAAGTGAGAATTTGGGAATGTATTGGTGAAAATGGGCATAAGAATTTAATACAATCGTCAGATGCATAAACTAATAAGCAATCTAAAAGTCTTAGTCATAATTTTTACCTTGCAGGGCTACGGGATTCCAACAACTCTTGAACATTGCTATAAAAGGGAGGATTGCACATACAAAAGTCAAATTTTATGTCATCCTTTTCCATAAACAAATGTTCAACCAGTGATGCAGTTGTATTCTTCTTCACTGTAATTATTTATAATTCTTCATTTAAATCCATTTTGAACTGAAATAATCTTTTTTCAATATTATATTATGTAGCCAAAAAAGTAAAACATTATTTAAAGTGTTAGTTGTTAAAATTATTAACATTGTGCGACATACATATGATTAGATGTTGTAAATTATTTCTTTCAATATTGTCTGAGGCTATTTTCAAACTCTCTTCATCCTTTTCAGTTGCAACCATTTGCCATTTGTTTTTCTTAGCAGCTAGTAATGGGTATATAGCACATGCTCCTGTACCTGAAATGTATCAAGTATATGTAAATAAATAAAATATAATGAAAAAAGCATAGTTAAGAATAGTTTTTTTTAAATGATTAGAATCTTTATTGCTCCACACACAGCACACAGTCTATGGATAGGCAAACTAGCAGCATAAAAAATAGTTTTCAAATCTTTTTAACACTATTTAGAGAGTTAGCAATCGATTTTTAGTTTCAAGAAAGTTTACTCAGTCTCCACAATGCCTATGACCATACACTGGAAACTGACTTGACTTATATACTATCTTTACAAAAATGAAACTTTAGCTGAAATCTGTTACTTTAATAGCTAGGTTAGGTTAAATAGCTTATACAAGTAATTATAATTATGATCAATACTTATATAAGCTATAAATTACTATAGTAATGTAAAAATACAAGTAATTTTTAAACTTACCAATATCTAATCCAGTGATATGTTCCTTGTGAATGGACGTCATTAAATCTTCAATCCATAAAATATAATTGAGACGCAATGGAAGTGTGGGCACTAATCTATCTTCTGGTATAACAACTTCCAAGCCAAAGTCAGATTTTAATAAACATTTAGTCAAAATTCTTAGAGATCGAGTATCCTTAAAGTCAATGCTAACTTTTCCTGTAATATCCTAAAGATAAGAAATATAAAGAATCAATAACACGTGAATTATATCTTCAATTAATAAAAATAATAGGAATATGAAAACTTATTACGATACTACATTAGTCATGTAAAAAGATTTTTGTACCCTTTTAGCTATTGTAGAGAAATCGTCAAACTCTTTGAATAATTTTAAAAAATCAGGCGGTGTTTTGTATATATTTCTTGGATGCATAAATTTATTTAATGCCATTTTTAAGTGATTAACTCGTATATTAAAATGTTTACTTGTTATTAATTTTTCGACAATATCAAAGCATTACGCGAGCAAAGAACAAAGAGTATATAAGCACAGCAGTGACAGCTCATATAAATCTCTCGTATCTTAGCCAGTTTAGTATACAAGACCGCAAGAGGGCACTAAAGT
>DWTW01001575.1:0-12373 GCA_018246275.1 Papilio slateri
ATTTGCAATTTATTAGGTTGTTGCAGATGCCTATAGTTAGCTCTCACTTAATATCGGGTGTACCGCTAGCTCGTTTGCCACCTTATACTATAAAAAAAAGAGGAAACTTATATTATACGAATTAGTAATAACATGTTTCACTGTTCTTGTCTTGGCTTAAGTATCTTTTACCAAAGAAAGTGATTCTTAAAATACTTAAGTACCTTTCGTACCATCTTTCGATTACACCGTCACTTAAAATCACATCAGGTGGGATTATGGTCCTTATGTTTCCTCTTAAAAAAATATTTCTCAATTGTACCCTGTCTTAGAATTAGATGACTTAAATGTAAACAAAGAAATGTCATTATTAATATGACCTTGCAGATGTGATTTACCTTTTATTTTTAAGTGACTTTTACAACAAAAAAATATTAATTTCATATCAATTGGCTACTATTTGGATCATGCACAAATACTTTAATATAGATTTCTTTCGCTTTTTGAATTTGAATATGAATTGCTTACGATGAAGTCGATTTGGCACATTTTTCTCAATTTTCTTTTGTCTCAAAAACAAGACAACAAATTAATAATAAACAAAAACTTAAAAATAACAAGCAATTTACCAGACTTACTCTGAAGAAAACATTCGATTTCGATTCGAGAAACGAAGCACGAATAACAAAAAAATGGCGGCTCGAAAAATGTTTTGGATCACAATTGTATTCCCAGTATCATAAAATTGTAAATGTACCACTTTTAATGTAGTAATTTATTATAATTATTGTAAATAAATTATTTGCAACACAGATATTGCACTGCGTGAATTATTTTAAGATTTATCAAATTCCTGGGCTAAAAATGTTCTAAACATTTATAAACGTACAAAATTGTATTTTTTTGTTTACGCTTAAGTCATCTAATTCTGAAACATATAGTTTATTTTTAGCCAGGAGTTAAAAGATATTGTCAAAATCATTAATATGCTAACTACTGCGGAGGGACGTTTTTAAAAATGAAATACGTTCCTTGTACATGTGCATAAGTTTGTGACACCTGTATTACGCGGCGAAGGTAAGAAAAAAGTTCCTTTATATCAACTTCATCAGGACAGCGTATTATGGATATCATCGATTCTTAAATATTTTTATTATCATATTTACTAACTGTTCGTGATCGGTGGCCCTGTGAATTTGAATATAGGACGTTAAATAATATAGCTTTCCTAAATACGGTGAAAGTGTATTAGTACAGGTTCAGTGGTTCTTGAATTTACCCTGTACAAACCAACAACAAAACCCTTGAGTATTAATAAAAAATATTTTCTTTTATTTTAATATGACGAGACAAATAGAATGTTCAGAAACAGCCAGATGGCTCTGTCTAATTAAAGCACGAAATGATAAAGGACTTCTAGGTTCAAAATCCTAGCAAAATCGCTTTTACACTTTTCAATTTGAGACATAAATCCTAATACTTTTTCCTAGAAATTTCTTCAGTTCGCGACTATGTCCTCGTCGGTAAACTGTGAAGTTTACATAATAGATACCTACTACGTGATAGCATATATAGGTGCTTTCCACTAAAGTACTGCTCACTTGAACTCATTGACGTCAATGACCATCTGTGTCAACGGAGATATGGGTATATACTAAGTATGTTTTTATTTTTACTAATGTATTTAAAGAAAGTTTTATTATTAAATAGCTTTTGTAGTTGTTTGTGTTTACTTGTTACTATAAAGGTGGTCAGCAAAGTTGTTAATCTATTATAATTATTATTGTCAAGTTGCAGTCAAAAGTAGTTTGCGTCAGGAGATTAATAGAAACATCCATCTACACAGACCGCAGTGACTACTGATTGTCTTAACATAAAGTTCGTAAGAAACGGGATTCTTACCACGATTGGGCTTTTTGAGATATTTCTTACGAGTGTTATGTTAGTAAGAACCACGAATGTTAAAAAAAATAACTGTCTTAACCTCCACTTGCAATTTATGAAAAGTATAAAGTAATAGTTCTACATCTATTCCAAATCATTATAAGTTCAAAAGTTCGATACATAAACAATTACTAATATGAAGATCAAGATAAAATATTTCGACCTCTATTTCTATTGAAGTCGGTTACAGTTAAACATGATTTATAACTTTCAAATCTATTACACGCACGAGAGCTAATAAAATACAAGGTAATAACAATAGCGTATACTAAACCGGAATACGTACTGACGTAACTTAAAACTGTCGCCTAGACTTTGCGGTCAGGACCAGCGTCGCATCCATGATATTCTGAACGTTGCACTTTAGAGAAGCACGACGCGATCCGACCTCTCTGTCCCCTGCGGCGCGTCGCTGCACGTGCGCCACGACAAAACGAGTTCTGGCCGCGGACAGCACAAGATTTTATTAATTTGTGTTTCTTATACATTCTGTATATTACTTCCAACGGATTCATGCTATCCTGGTCCTCGGTCCATCGATTTCATTGATAACAAATTGCCCCCTTTGTTCTGTCTCGGAGTCTCGCTTTGCTTTTTTATATTTTTAAGCATACATTTGTCATGAAATCTTTTGATTTCTAGAAACGATATATTTTACATGTTTATTATTCAAACTATTTGTGAATCAATGGAGTATGAAAAACCTTGATGATTTTTATCAACTTCAGAAATACGACTAATAATGAAGGCTTGGCTAAGAAACCCCTAGCTGAATACACTGACCAGATTCATAACCTACCAAAAAGATTTTCTATGTTTGAAGCGTGCAGTACCGAATGAATATGTTTACATTGGTAGATAAATGGATCTGATAAAAAGCTGTGCTAGAACATTAAACTAAATTAACAAAAAACATTATAGATACTAATGAAATTGAAATTGCCCTTAATTAAATTACCTATTTGTTTTAATACATCTTTCTAATTTCATCGGTATATGAACAAAATATAATTTAAATGGCAGAAAAATCACTACCTTGGGCTGTATAAAACTCGCTAAAAATAAAACAATGTTACGCGCCCGCCCACGTCATGTTGACAAGCGCGCGTGACGTGTTGGTAAAATGGCGCTAATAAACATCTGATTTATACTTCAACAACATAAGTATACACACGTAGGAACTATAATTGTGACAATGGAAACAAGGAGATAAGTGATTTAAATAAAACATGTTCAAACGTGTTTGCATTCGTCAGACTATGGCAAAGATACGATACGTCACGTTAGTAATTTTAATGTTTACTTTAATTACGAAATATTATTAGTGAGACATAAGACCTGAGCCCGGTAAAATTCTCTTTGGCCACCATTTGGCACGTCGAGAAGGGGGGTTAAAACACCGTTCCTGGGAATAGGCGACAGGATGATTCTCTATCATATTAACTAATATTGTCTGTCAAATCCAATATCAAGTTTAGGTGTCGGTACTTCAACACAGAATAAAATATTGTTTTCTTTCGCAGAGCGTCCATACTCCGAATCGGATATCGAACGGCCAGCCCCTCCACCGCAGCCATGTAGACGATCAGCGTCCTCCCCACCTCTCACCCTGACCCTAGATTCAGAACTGGAGGACGATGTATTCGTGAGTCCCCGGACGAACAGCGGCAGCGATCCTTTCTCCACCACCAACCTGGAGATATTCCGGTACGGAAGTCCCCGAACTCCCGCAGGGCTACTCCTCAGTCCGAGGAGGGAGAGGTCCTTTACGTTCTCCGTCACTAGCGAGAAGCACTGGAGGGACAAGGGAGGGACGGACGTGGCTGATGGCGTTGCTAGTGAAGATGTGGTAAGTTATCTATTGCTTTAATATTGAGCCATATCCTCCCGTTCGAACTAAGTAATTAGAATCTTGATAATTGTGCAAAGGACAGGGACCAGTTGCCAGCATCAAATTTTCCATCCGATATCGAACGAAGAAAAGAAAATGAAGGAAGGAAGAGTGAATAGGCGAATTTGAAATCTTTTACATCTGCTCTTTTTACATCTTCTCATTGCTATTTATCATTATGGACAGAGGTGAAGCACTGGTTTTATTCATCAAAAAAATGAGATTTTAGGCTAAACGCGTTTTTGATCTTATCAAGTCTTGCGCTATAAATATTCTATATTTGTTCAACTCAAATTTTTCAAAAGTATACGATTCTCTAGTATCTAAAATGCCGTACCTCTGTGACACTGTAAAATAAATAAATAGATAATTACAATTAATTATTCAATTTAAAACGCAATTGAAACCACAACTTTGGCGGGATACGCAATAAACTCACCTCGTTGAACCAGATTCACTGTTAGGGAGCTATGTACATAGAATAAAGTACATAGTGCAGACAGGAACTTTTATAACTTTAATGCCTAAAATCCTACTTCGATTAAAATTCACTCATAAGTATACATGATTAAACTTTACCACAATGACGTCATTCATTTCTTAAAATTGAGAGGTGATCCAAAGAAGACATAAGCGGGTTCAGCGAAAGGTTTTTCGTTGTTCGACAAAAAAAAAAGCTCCAAGAACCCGATGGCAGCGCCGCCTACCGGGTCCAATTGTGAATCTAAACCATCGCAGAATCCACTCAAAGACGCAGAAAAAAATCATCAGAATCGATCCAACCGTTTCAAAGGAGAAGATTCACACACATGTAGGAATATATTTGTAAGGATTACTGTAGTTCCTAAAAACCAGTTTGCGTCTTTTAACCTTTGTCCAATATTAATATTAACAAATGTTACAAACATCTATAATATGAGCACAATAACCGGGGCTCGTTTGTGGTTACAAGATAACATAATAAAAGCAAAAATAGTACGTAATATGCGGAACATCGTCGACTCGGCCTGACAGAATGTTTTGCTAAAAAGTCGCACGTGCGAACCTTTGTCCCGCCGCGAGTGAATCACCGTATGTCGATGAACTACGCATTATGTTTACTATGGCTTATTACTGGATTGATGTGTTTGTAGCTTAAAATATAAATACATACCCTTCACATAAGTAGGCAAGGATTGAGCAATTCTATTTTAGACACGGAACAGGCTATATATCTTTTCTCTTTTTCAATACATCTGTATTTTTATAACGTGCGTGTTACTACTAACTAATACGTACAAATGTACATTTGTTACGTTTTCATATTTAACGACTCAACCGATCATCGGGAAATTTTGCACACACACCTTTTCCCCCGAAGAAAGAAATAGGACATCAACACGGGCGAAGCCACGTGTAAGAGCTAGTACTACAAGTATATATAAAAATACTCATTACCGAGAGTTGAAGATTATTTTTCAAGAAGCCCATACAGCTTTTCTCTTACTAGACATACTTTTAATACGATTCAGTATAAAATGTAAATAATAAATTGGGTAAATATACAAATAAGTATAACCCGTAACCTATAGGAGTAAGGGAAAGTATCTGAACAGCAGTGTTTATTAAAAATTACAAATATTTATTCATGGATCTGGCTGGTCGCTAATATTTGAGAATAGTCTCGTCCCCATCACATGTGTGATTTAATAACACGATGGATAAACCATTGTCATTTTTTATGTATATAGAAACTAAAATTTACCATCCAAACGAATAATTATCATAAAACAAGTCTAAGAATTAAGAAGTATTTAATTAATCCTTAAAATGAGATATATTTGAATATTAAATAATGTAATGCAATACAATTAAATTACTACAATTAATTAAACATAAAGAAATTTGTCATCCTTCATAAAAGTAAAGGCAAATATTCATTACGCGAACGAATTGCTATTTCCAATCATCAGGCGCTATAAAGCTTACAATAAACGGGGTCCGGATAAAATAATCTCAACAACATTGTACAGTAAGGTTCCTCTCGATCAATGGTTTAAAGTATACCTTATACATTACAATTATATTGTTAATGCCACTATAAAATAAAAAGTGCTGACTGAAACAGGAAATTAAGTCTCACCGAATGCGCACTGGTTTACGCCCAAATAAAGTTTAGTGGGCGAGTGTTTCTTTTGGCAGTGGTGTATGCTCGGATAGAATGGAGAGGGCTGTTTTATGGTGGTCGCCAATTTCACTTATTGTAATTTTTAAATAATATCCCTCGCTGAACGGTGAACTTCTTGGAAATAGATTTGTTTTTAAATTGATTACCTTAGCATAGAATATATTTGAATTAATTACATATAAATCGTTTCTTTTGTTGTTGCGAGTATTCATAAAGAATGTATTGTTACAAGTTATACGCTAAATAAAGATTAGTTCAGATAAGTAGTACCATAGCGCGTTTTTCTGAATATGTTAAGTTAGATTGCCGAGTTTTGAAAACTCGGCCCGGCATCGTTTAAAAACCCAAATTATTCTTTTTGCGTTGATTAATTAATTTTTAGTGCTTACGATTATAGGGTGTCGCCTTCGCCTAAAGACACAAAAAAAGATCAAAAAACATCACATATTGATTGCACGTGCATATATCTATGGATAACAAAAATACTTTGTAAACATAGGCGCTTAAAATACTAAACGGGAAGGGTATTCAATGAAACAATGTCTTTTTAATATTCCCAAAGCATAAGATTTAAATTTAATCCCACGCAGATGCGTATACGGTGGTTGGCATTTTGCCATATGTCGTGTTTCTATCGCGATGTTGTTACCAATCTGTGTTAACCACTTTTATGTTATATTCTAGTGCAGAGTCCGCAATTATTTTTGAATGAGGTCCGAATACAATTCTTTTTCTTTTCACCATCAGGGGCTTTAAACCGTATGAAAATACTATTCAAAGTGTTATAATGTTTAACAATATTTGTATATAAAGGTATACTTATAACAATATTTTGCGGTCCGAGTTTCGACCTTCCGCGGTCCGGACACGAACCGCGGCCCGCCTGTTGCCGACCCCCGAACTAGTTTATAGTAAAAGTGTGGTGCAAAATATGATAATGATTCTTCAAAAACAAGGAGCCAAAGTTGTAAAGCGACTCAGCACCTACCTATTTATGTAAAAAACACTGAGACAAGAATCGCTATCTGATTTTCATCAAGTTAAATATCAAATCTGACAAGAAGTGACTCTGATTCTCTGGGAATTCATAAGATTTCACATAGATTTTGCCTTTGCTAGAAGTAGAACCTTAGGCTGTACCAAACATAACACAGTTGATTATCCATTTAATTGTAGGGTTGCCAATAGAAATTAGTCAGTCAAAAGTGTAACCAAAACCGGCATAGTTACGTAATAACGTAAACATCAGTCGTTATTTTTGGCTTCATTTCACTACTTATGAAATCATCCGTATATTATTTTAAGTCGGACGAATATAGGTCACGTTGTGTATAAAAGCATCGTGGCCTATCCTGAATCATAATCACCGCCCCAAATAGATAATTACCGACGTGACAAATGTTAGCTGATGCCATTAAACTCTCAAAGAGTCTTTGTGCTAACGAATAAACGATATTTAAAAGGTTTCTGGATTAAACAGAAATCAGACCTCACTTTGTATTCACTCCAAAAATTTAGATAATTATTTATGTATTAGTTACTTGATCAAGTGCTTTTTACTGCCAGTTAAATCACGTCGATCTAAAAATTCAAGAAAGACCTCTCGCAGCGTATGATACTGAAAACGATAAACTAAAAACCAATGAATAGATTTTCACCATTAATGTGAGTCATATGTAAGGAAGGTTAAGATATATAATTTTTTGAGTTTGTATTCATAAATTGGCTAGAATGTGGCAATAATTGTTGAAGATGTCGTGTGGTACGATATTGTGACAGAAAAAATATTGACGTATATGTTGTGCTTAACCGGGATACCCATCTTTATCCACTTGTGAAATATATATTTAAGGCTACTTGATTTAAATGATGTACAGAGAATAAATTTAACAAAAAAAAATCGTTGTTATAAAAGCCTTTTCCAAACTGTGTTAGCCCTCTTCTTACAAAGATGACTTTCACTCTCATTGTAACTTTACGTTTAGTGTGAAATAAACTTATTTTAGTATTTAGTACGAAATTAATTGCCCCACAAAACATCGACGGGCAGGCCATCGGAGGGGGATTTACGCCTTATTGGATGTATTTGATGGGAGAGCTTAGGATTTCGGGCAACGACTCATTCTAGTGTTATGTTTCATAAAGCTTTGTAATTTATTGACTATTTCGAAATGAATTGTTTTGAGCTTCTTTCATTTTTATTGTTTCTTTTTACTTAGAATTTTATGTTCTATGTTTTATTTTGATATATCAAATTGCTTTCCTTATTTGTTAAAGAATAAGGAAATTACTATAATCGAACAGGAGACCATTATTATTTTTCATCACTCGTAAGAAGCACCACGGACATTACGAGACATACAGACTAAAAGCATGAAGTATTATACATAACTATAAAATGTCGCATTATTTTGCGTTATCAGAGATTCGATCCGAATTCTTCAGGTCAGGTCGAGTAAAACCACAAAGCAAGATAATATATGGCAGTATAAGTAATATTAGAATATCTGATAGAATAGACGACGATAGCAAAACCACTATGCTTTGCATGAGGTTTAAAGTCTCGAAAGAATATGAGCCCTATCCTATCACAGACCTAAAAGATCTGATACCAAATATTTATGATGTTACCACTATTATACTACAATTCTTGCGACATACATATACCAAAAGTCCACACTGCGGTATTACACTGATTCTATTCCGGTCACAACTTCTCGGTGGGAGAGCGCGGACTCATAAAGACCGAACCGCGCCGACCATTGTTTGAAACCTTTCGCAATTAAGCAATACCCTACGATGTACTCGTCCGTCAAAGAGAAGACGTTAAACTTACTGAGACACGGTTGCATTGTTTTATAGCACATTTTATTACCTGTGCAGTACAGTCGATTGTTTGTTCTGTTAGTGATTTAGTGACGCTCGCTAATGCTAAATGTTAGTACCAATGTGTGCATGTATCTACTTATACTGGATTTGTTTGTTCAAATTGAAGTAAATAAGAGTTTACAGAAGTAGAGTTCTCATCAATGTAATTCTTTTTACAACTCGTTTGAGAGTTTACGGCAAAAGGACACTGCAGTAATAAGTAAGCATCTCACTTAATGATCTGACGATTGTCCGAACGAATTCGGAGATATTGATATTCGGAAAACCTGTATATTTGGATAATCGAACAGTAGCAGGAATACATGAAGTACAGATAGGTCAGTGGACAAAACATAATGCATCATCAATATTATACATACAGTATGTTATAAAATTAACGTTAAAAGAAGTCCTTAAGTTTGGTCTGTCGAAATGAGTTTACTCTCTCACTCGTAGCTAAGTCTTTTTTCAGGACATTTGTTACGGGTCGCTTTCATCTTGTGCTCGAAACCATCGCAAGGCCGTATCGAAGCATGGAAACGCTTTATAAGCAGCAGGTATATTTTTGTGTTTATTAACTACTTGTTGATGAGATCCTCCCAGTATACTGCTACGGTCCTACAAACTAGTTTGCCTGCTGGTTTGCTTGCAGTTTGGTTAAGCGGTCGTTCGGAAAATCGACGCTTTACTGTATCTTCTGTGAGTTTCTCTATGGTCGCAGTTTTAGCACATAAGTCCTATTTCAGTACGCAAAATGAAACATCTCATCACTTTACATTGCTCCTCAAAATGGAAGCCACAACGAGTGTACTTATATTTGGCAGCGTTATGCGTTGCAATTGTTTTCACATTGACGGTCTCGGTAGATAAAGACCTGATTTAAATAGATACATACATACCTAAACACAATGTAAAATTGAAATTGTGAGATGGATTTGGATATTTAAATTGATTAAAAATCTTAAACATTACAAGAATAAATCTAAAAAGGTGGTTCCGGTCTCGCCGAGCCAACAAAACGTCATCCCATCGCAGAGTAAGCAACAACTTAGAAAACGGTATCGTCGTAGGAAATCTTTCATTTTAATACGGTAAACACTCTCAAATATTAAATGCGCGTACCTTGGAGAGGCGTCCTTTGCGACCGTTTCGTCATCCGTCAAAATATATTTTCACATTTTCGAGGATCAGTGGAGGGTTCGCCCATTCTTTGTCAACGGTGTCCGCCTTTTTTCAATCGGTTTTTCTTTTTGCGTGTTTCCATCTCCCCGGTTTTCCCTTTTCTACGCGATTAATATTCATAAGTAAATTGGTGGGATGATCCGACATGGACGCTTTTCAATGTTCGCTGTTTTGTGTATTTTTTCTGCATGAGTAAATGATACACATTGAAAAATATCGTGACAATATATAACATTAGATGTATGTAACACAATATGTCGACATTTTTGCGAGTGAGTCAATCCTAATTAGTTAATTTAATCCTAATTGTTCTCAGGGAGAAAATCCATTAGAAACATTATAATTTATTTTTATATTTTTTTAGCACCCTATCTTACTTTATTGTTATGTTTCTAGATGTCTCTTTCATTAAATAAATCAACAATTGTCAACATCAAGTGAATTAAATGTTTTTCTTACTGACAAATTCTCTTAAAGTACAAATCCCTATGATAAATATTCATAAAGGTAAGGTGACAATCGCAAATAGATATATAATTTTACTCCAAATCAAATTTCGTTAAAATTCTGATTACTTCATTATTAAACAGTCGAGTTAAAAGTGTTGGTATTAGTGTTTACTATCAAGTCTTACACCGAATTAAAGTTACTGTCTTAATATTATCCACAGCAGTAATTAAACAGTGTAATATAATTTAAATATAATACCCTCACACATAACAGTATTAAATGTAAGCAAAAATCTCGACGATGACTCACTATCATTAAATTCGTTGCAATGACGTCCTACATACGTCATTATCCCCACCCCCTCCTCCGCCCTGGAGCCTTCGCAAGGATGAATCACATCCCCTCAAGGGCATAGACAAGGTCTGATACAATTCCGTTGAGCGTACATAATTCAGGTATCCTAACACACCTGACTCATTTAAATATTCCCTCAGCCACCCTTCGCTACAGAAATGGGGTCTGCTTGAGTCCAAGATAAGGGATTAAAAAGAAAATGCCATCCCATTGTAGCGACGCCCACTTGTACGCGACCGAGCAATCATCCGAGACGTTCGCGACAGGGGAAAAAGGAATACTGTAGCGGGAAAAAGATAAAAATGTATGCAAAGGAAAAGGTAAAACAAGTTATACAGGGTGTCCTTTTGTGGAGAGTGTAATAGAGATCGCGAATTTGAAACTGAGAAGCGCTCGCGAGTGCATCACGTCAACTTTTATATCTTTATAACCTATAGTAGGTACCGAGAAAATAATTGCGATTTTTATTTAGGTGCTGACATAAATTGGGCTAATTTTAACAAGTATTACGTAGGTTTATGACGACAAGGAAACTTACCTTACTTATCTCTCTCCTCTATAAAAAAAACAAAGATGACAACATGTTTTAGGTCAATGTTTTGGGCAGGGTAAACTCACGGTTAGTGTTACACTGCGGTCGTCATATTGTAATTTGGACATTTGCAACATTATGTCTTACATTACGATGAGTATAAATTTGTTTTTGGAGTGATAATACCTCATAATAGATTTTAAATCACTGTCTATAAGAGCGATTTGCAACATTCCAAGTCATTCAACCTTGTTTTCTAGAACTTGTTCATTGAAAACACTTTCAATGTTTTTGGAGGTCAAATAAAAGTGATTGAGTGAAATTATGTTAGAAATTAATAAATATATTTAGGAGTGCATATTAAGTTTTTATACATTAACTTGTTTTATAACCAGTTAACAGGGGTCAAAACCATTACACGCAATAATAAATAATATTAGATAATGATCATATATAAATGTTATCTTTACCTTTTCACATTAGACAAATATAAGTTGTAACTTATTATGGCTTCGTCATGCGAGAACTTGTGCCTAAAACGAGCTGTAAACCTGTGTTTCGGGACGCAAGTCAATACATTACATAAGGACGTTTTGTTTATAGCTATAAAAATATAAACATAATGTCCTAAAGATATTTAATGAACATTTCATGTTCAGAAAATACACTATTTCTTAAAAATACATGTTAATTGGCAAAAGCAAAGACAAACAGTATGTATGTCTCCCTCTGAGACATAACGTCAGCGTATTCTAATCTCAAATATTACTTATGACTTCTCGTAATCAACAAAAAATCATAAAACAAGAAGCCGGCGAGCACCTTCCCGGTTGACTGATGCTTAGTCTTGAGGTTTCGGCGCTCGGGGATGTCGAGACGGTTCTTGTTCATTGCGAAAAAATCCGGAAAACGGATCAAAAATAGTAGAAAAAATCGAGACATCTCCTACTAGCGTCTCAAGCCTCGAACCTTGAAGTCAATGGCCGTCTGTCACACAGTTCACAGT
>DWTW01001576.1:0-12371 GCA_018246275.1 Papilio slateri
GCTGAGAGGAGACTCGCAAAGGGCAAACGCTGTCAGGACCACGGAAGTGTGCGAAAGCGTTCCCGTGTTCCTGACTACAGGCGACAAGATGGAAACTGTGGGGTTTTAGTCGCTGCAACTCCGACATAACCACCCTGCTACCCGGTAGGGTGCGTATGCGTAGGCATTTCGCCACGATAAAAAAAAGGTTAGGTTGTTGACACAGTGCCAAATGAACATCGGTAATCTTTACCTACCCCTCTGGGTTAAGGTCGTTAATATTTATATGTATAAGTGGAAGTAAGTTTTTACATTGTATACAGATGGTAAATGATTTTTTGTACAATGGCTAGGAATCTTTGATCCGCCTTTCTACTATCCATATCCACTCGATTCTATCCATTCTCATGAGGTCACTAATCCACCTAGATGGAAGGTTTTACCCATGATGATGAACAAATAACTTTCCTTGTTTGTTTATTGTTAGTCGTAACAAATATTACGAACGTAATACTCACCTAGTACGCGGACTTTACGAATTATCGAGGGGAATACCGATAAGAAAAAATACCCATTTTTCTTTAAAGATATACGCGTAGTGTAAAAAATTTTTTCTTGAGTAATAGTGAGTTGCAGTTGTAGGGGACGTCCCCGACGAACTTATACCAACCAGATTGGTGACATCCTAAAGCAAGACGATATTAAGAATACCCATAACCGATGAGCGAGTTCTTTTGATATTACCCACTGGATAAAAAAAAAGTTTAGTCCACCTGACCGGATCCCTCAAAGTCACTGATTCTTTTAATTGCCATGACGAGACTAGTTTATTTAACACCATCCTCGCAATTTTAGTCCATGGTTTTTAATCTACAACGTATTCGATTCAAAGCGAATTCAATTCTATTTTATATGACTTTAGATTCCATATTTAACGTGATTGTACTTCGTTGCGATTTACTTAAGATCATATACAAGTCCCTTGCAGTCTTATAGAAAGATAGATAAGGTCGAATTTTCAATGCAGTTTTTATTACATTAAGAATGCAGAGATTACGGATTTCCATTTGGCTCGGTTTTGGCAATGTTCTTCTACATTCACATATCTTCGTCTATATGCTCGTCGGTCACTGGTACACTTTGCTGGGCCCACACCCCACAGGGGGACAATTTGATAGTTTAGGGGGCAATTCAAAAATGGACTTGACACGACTTTAACCCTTTCGCTCCGGGCTATTTAAATGCAAAACTTGATATCGGTACCAAATTTAACAAAAAGCAAATTCTTAAAAAAATACTATAAATAATTATTATTAGTATGATTTCGTTTGACGTTGCCAAAATATCAACTGGGTGATTAGAGTCGTCAAGTAAGTAAAGTCGTAAGTCAAGTGAACAAAACAATTTTTTAATGTTAAAAATTATGTATGGGGGGCATACAATTTTTAGAAATGTTAGAGTGGGGCGTGGCAAAAAAAAGGTTTGGTAACACTGTTGTACATCGAAAAATCGTTTGAAGAGATCGTTTATATTCGTTACGATATTATGCACGTCGAAATACACGAATCGCTTTTAGTCCGATGTTAATATTGGGTGTTATTCATTGCAGTTCCTTTGCTACTTGCTTGAACACAGCTTTGACGTGTGATTTTTTTTTCTTTTTCGAAATACTTTTTTTTACACATTTGATAAAGCACCTAGAAGGTTATGGTAGACGACGTAGATAATATCGTAGAGTAACATTTCCCTGTCTTCAGTTATTGTAAAGAGTTAACTTTGTCTTCGTAACCGTGAGATATTCTCAAGGTCAATTTATACAATAAATGTAACCTACTCTACGTATGGAATTTACAAGTCAAATTATAAATAGAAAAATAGCTTAATTTAACACCCGCATTGTACGAAATTACATGTACGTAGTGGTGAGGTTACCCGCAAACTGACATACGGATATCCTTAGCACTAGCTGGCGTTTAGCGCGCCCACGCCACGTGTAGCCGTTTAATTTTTTAACACGTTCCTATATCTTGGAGCGCTTCCGGGCTATCGCGTCCTCGACCGCCTTCAGCTGCTTCAGGAGCTCCTCGCGCCGCGACACCGACTTCTTGGCCGGGACGCCGTCGCTCACGGGCGACACGGCTGACCGTTTCCTTCCGAGAATATCTGAAAAGTTTAAAATAAGGCCAATTAGTTTTTTTTTTATGGAAGGGGGCAAACGAGCAAGTGGGTCACCTGATGTTAAGTGACCGCTATCCATAGGCATTCGCAACAAGCAAATGAGTTGCAGATGTCTTGCTTATCTTTAATGGACAGAGGGGATAGTTGCGCGTAAATCATGACTATGTCACCGACTGATTTTTACTTTCGTCAGTTTATAATCGGACAAGGCATGTTACAATCTGTCCGCAAATTGTGAACTAAACAAATCATTCGCAATTTGACGTCATTTCTCGACAGTTTATAAACTGTCGAAGTCAAATCGACAAATTGTGAAATTGTTATATGTTGGTTGTATTATTACGTTAAAGTTAGAACGGACAATAATTATAGGTTAGGTTCGTTAGGTTGGACATGATAGTTTTATATAAAAATAATATCTTAAAAAGATGTTTATCAAAGAATAAAATAGGTTTGTTTCTTTTTGACATGGTACGTGGAATTGTCAATGATTCGATCAGTGCAGTAGATCAGCAAACACAGTCAAACTGTGTTTGCTGTTCAAAACAGCTTACAATATTTATAGTCCGATTACAAACTGACGAAGTTCACAATAGGCCGGTGACTGTCATTTTTACTGGACCTCAACAAAACTAACTAACCACACAGATAGTAACAATATGGTAACTAACTTTGTGTATACTGTGTGTTGGCCGGGACACACTGGTTCCTCGTGTTATCTAAAACACGGAATCCCTTCACCAACCCTAATGGGTGATCCCACATACTCGGTGCCGGGCCTTTTTGATTAATTGACTATGATAAGTTGTTAGGCATTCCTTACCTTTATCGCTTGGCGCTTCTTTTTTGCTGACGCCTGTAGACACTGCTGCCGCTAATCCGGCGCTCGATTTTGCATTCATTCTGTAAAAAAAGTATTAACTGTACGACAGTAACGTAAAGTCATAAAGTACATAGTTATTAATCAATTCTTGTTTTAAAAGCAAATTCCAAGATTTGAAAACTCCATGAAGACCCCATATCACACGTACGCTGCTAAATCTATTGAAACACCTCTATCTCTTAACATCAGGCCCCCAAACTCGGTGACATCATCCATCACTATTGTCGAGCTTGTCATTTGAAGCTTGCTCGAAGAATTTCAGTTTCTCTTTGTATAATGTCCAATTAATCACTTAATTGGTTGATAAGTGTATGAGAACTTATCATAACGGAACAACTATAACTTTCACGGTGTCCTGGCATCCTGCACGATAGCATCATCTCCGAACTTCTCGGAATATCGATAGTAGTACTGATATAAAAGGCAAATACATTCCAGAGTTACAGCATTCTATTGCACTTTAAGAAAGAAAGTGTTGCAGATGCCTATGGATAGCGGTCATTTAATATCAGGAGTACCGCTAGCTCGTATGCTACCTTCTATAAAACTTAAGATAACCATACTGATGTGTGTGGTATATATTTGTAATAATTTATGGTGTATGTGTGACGTACCTGGGCCGGGCGGCCGCGTTGAGCAGTCTGGCATGCCTCGCGCGGCGCGCGCCCGAGCTGCCCGACGTCGACGACGAGTGCGACTCGCTCTCCGACTCGCTGGACGACGACGACGATTCTAACATAATTCATATTAGTGGTGCAATTAGTCAAGTACTGAACGAAGTAAAAAGCTTACCCAATACGGTCTAGGGATTATTTTTGTAATGAGTTGACAAACAGATTGCAAAATCAAGTATTTTTGTAACCCGTACAAATGAATAATGTTTTATAAACACGTTTTTATTTAACAGGGAAACAAAAGATATAACTTCTCACCAAACCTATCAACGAATAACCTTAACAGTTTATTTTTTGTACATTTGTTTACCTGAGCCAGATGATGACGACCTTGAATACTTCTTTCTATTCCTGCTGCGACCCGTCGCTTTGCTTCGACCATAAGGGTCGGTTTCCTCCTGTGAATGTCAACGTGGTGATATGAAATTCACATTTTATATTAAAATATAATTTTTTTTTTAAATAATAAGGTAATTAAATTTTTTGTTATAAAATTTAAAGGTTTAATATAAAAGCTGTCAAATCTTATAACCTTACTGGGGTGGGTACAGTTTCGAGTGTGGTGTCTGTAGGTAACCCTAAAACTCACTATGGAATAGCTTTCACATCTTCAAACCCATGAGGAGTCACTAATAACTTTTCAATGAACAGTCCAATAGTGTTGCATTATTTTTTTTATACTAGAAAGTCGCGAGCGGTTCGCTTGATTGATCAAGTGAACACTACCCATAGGCATCTGCAACACGCTAATGAGTTGCAGCTGCGTTGCCCACCTTTAATGGACAGAGAAGGGGATAAACAGAAAAGAGAATAGGAATCCTTTTTTCTTTATATCCCCTTTTCTGACCTGACCTTTTCCTGTCCTTTCCATCGCCCGTCAAATCCTTTTGCCCTTCCCATCCTTTCCTTATTAGAAAAGGATGGGCCTTGCAATGGGAAGAGGACTAGGATTAAGCCTCCGGCACCGAACTCACTGTGCACAATACACCACAATACTTAAGGTTGTTACTTGGTTAAGGTACTTAAGCTTGTGGTACCTTGTGTGATGACTAAAACATTCATCTCATGAATGAGGTGGCACAGGACCAACACACGCCTCTCCTCTTTTTTTAAGGAAGGTTAGAGTTGTTGCCTTCGTGTAGCGGTAAGAGGGGCTCCTCTTACCCCTACACAAGGGCAACGCACGTTGAAGACTTAGTCGCCCAAACCGATGTAGTGTACCTTGTGGCGGTGCGAGGCGGGCGGCGGCGGGTTGACGGCGAGTTGGCGGGCGGCGGCGGGTGAAGCCGCGCGGCGGCGCGGCGCCGGCGGGTTCATGGCGGTCGCGCGCGCTGTCGCCAGCCGCCGCTCGCGCACGATCACCGACGGCGACAGCCTGCATACATTCACGCGTTAATAAGCACCATCGCCATTGACTACCATTACTGCTTCACTTGTATATATGTACAAAAATTATCAAAATCTCCGTCAGGATTTTGCTTTTTTTTTCGAACATTTAAATAACAATCAAATTACATGGAACCTATTCTTTATACGTTTTCTATTACTTATTGATACGTTATATTTTAACATAAGCATAAAATTATATCCGATATTATAGATATAGTATATTTATAAGGGTGTCCCACGGCGATGCCACATCCATTTGAAGTACCTTAAATATTGTAGATAGGAAATCATAAGTAAAGGAGGTCTCCTTTAATTATGATTTAAATATTAAAAAGAAATTGAATTTTAACCAAAGATAAAAAACGCCTGCCTGAGCGGTGATTCGAATCCGCGGTAACGTGAAGAAATAAAACACAAGTTTTGCATAACACCAAAAAAAAGGAGACCAAAAGACCATCAAATTATAAAGTGTTGAAATTTTTATACTGCAGAAAGGATTACTTTTTGAGCATTGGACAAATTAATTAAGTTTTAATGTAATTTAAGAATAATTAGTTAATATTGTCACTGACAATTATTAACACAATAGACACTAATTTTCGGCAAATAAACGACTATAATATGATACGATATGTTGCAGTCCAATGTAATTTTTGAAGATAAAATGTTAAATTTCATAGTCTTCCTTTTATCTGACATACTATGTTATAGGGAGTCAAATAATACTTTTGGTTAAACCTTTTGATCTTTTTTGTAAAATACATGTATTTTTTAATTTTCACGTTTCGCGGGCCTCCTTTCACGTTAAACAAGAGATTGCTTGAAAATCTTTAAGTGCAGTTCAACTTCTTTTGGAAATTAAAATGAAGTCTTTAACTTTAACTCAAACTTCCTATCTACAATACTTAAGGCACTTCGCCTGGATGCGGCATCGCCGTGGGACTCCTGTATATGAAATCAATGATTGTTAGTAGGTTATTAACAGCTGGCTATCATACAAAGCAGAATTAGTTCCTATTACTGTATTACTGTATACGCAAATACCTAAAAAACAAGTAATATTTTAAACAACATTACGTATATAATTGACATGTCTGATTATTAACAAAATCAAATCCATTATGTTATACAAAACAAGTTGATGCCTTTGTTATAACAAAGAAATACGTTGAAGTGTAAATTTATAGACATTTAGTAATCTAAAGAATCATTTAACATAATTGTATGTAAGATATTACAAACTTTATTCAGTGGTGCACGGACGCACTATCGCAGTCATAGAAACCTGTTAACTGCTTCAGTCACTCTGTATTTAAAAAATATCACTGATCATTAATATTGGGCGATACTGATAAGATTCTTCGGGCCGTGGACGGAATATTATAGTTAATAAACTTGTATCGTCTTCTCTTCTCCCAAAGCTTTGTTCAATTCACACATTATTGGACAAAGTGAAACGGTTTGCAGATTTCAAAGACAATCTTTCATTGTCTATATCTGTTGTTGTATGGTCCTTAGACTAGAGTTTATGGTAGCAAGGCGTGAGACGGAGTGATGTTATCTGTTTGGTCTCACGACAAGACTTTGTTAATCTAACAAAATTACAATTTATTGACATAAATAGGGAGTACATTTAATATCCATATTTTCATGTACGGGCGGTCTTTATAACTGAATTTATGCAGAATCTTATTTAACAATGTATATTTGCCATGCAATGCATCTTGCCAACGCACATCAGACTGTAGATAAATCTTGATAGTTCAAAAGTAATGTTCGAAGACCGTGCCAGTACGGCTAGCTAGGCTACAGTCAAAAATACACTAGATTAAAGGTAACGGACTCAAAAACGACTAATGAAGTGTTTAGTTTGGTCCAACCACAGCCAACGTACGTACGCACAAGAATGCCTGTGTGCCTTCAACAACTGCGAAACTAACCTTTCGGTAAGTATTTGTCAGTTTCCGTTACGATTGAAAACAAAACGAACTGTTAGATCTATTTTTCTGACTTGAACTGAACTGTTAGATGAATTTTTAGCCTCAAAGATATGAACAAAACAATGAATTTTTATCGCCTACTACGCACTCTCACACTCTCGTCTTATATGTCTATTAGTAGAAACCATAACAGACAGTAATAAGGTTGGTTATCACAAATCGTTTTTGTATTTCTGTATGTATAAATAAGACAGGAAAGCATAGTAATTTCAAGCCATTTTTTGCACTGTGTTTATATGAGACGCTAAGATTAATGTATTTTTGATCGCAGTAGCTAAACACAAAATAAACTAACACTTCAAATATTTTATATTTGAATTACACATATTTTTTTTTAATTTTGAATACATCCCAAAATTTGGCTTCAAAGCTATAAATATAAATTATATATTTATTCTCCAACATAGAATACACCCTAACAATGATACACTGGAAGATATTGTCATGTGGAAAATCACCAACATGGTCACATAGAGTTGATGTTTACAATTAAGGCAAAAATTCAAATGTTTTATAGATTTACATTCTAAACATGACAAGTTCCAGATTATTATCTCTCATCATCCAGTCTTTCATCCAGTTTTTTTAATCTTTGTACTAAAAGTTATTTTACGGACACAAATGGGAAAAACTCTCGACCGTTTTAACAATGCTTTTTCAAATTGACACCTACTAGGGCTCTTACCTATCAAGTTATCACATTCTATTTATATTGATGATAATTCAATTTCTCACACGTACATACGTATTTACGTATTACTACGCGCTATTTTTTTTAAAAAAAATATTGGTCCCTTTACACCGCTATTATTACATATTTACATTATATAAACACTTCTTATTATATAAGGGCTGATTTATGTACAATATTTTTACCTCAACTTAATTATTATTAGTAGTATTACGTGGTTAGTGTCATAAATAACTTGGTAAGTGAATTGATATCAATCATACCAATCAATTGTCGAGTTACCTTTGTCGAGACGGTGAAGACGCCCTCCTCTTTCGGCGAGCGCCCGCGGAGCCCGAACTACGTGAGCTGGAATTTGAAGAGCTGTGGACTCAAAGGGACGCCGGGGGAGGTTGGGCGCACACACACGCAGTACAACGCACACACGCACTCCCCGCGTGTGTCAACACACACGCGCACGTCACGACGTACGTGTCCATACACACAACCTCGCGCGCGCATTGCAGCGCACAAACACACGCACACACTCGGCCAAAGCGAATTCCAATGATTTAATATTACGCGATAGTGACGTATCATGCGATAGGTATGGAGAGAAGCGATGAGATCCCTCAGAAATTGTACATCGAAACACCACGACATTAGAATGAAAGCAAACCCATCGGCCAGAGGAGGGGGTCGAAGCGTAATGGAGCGAATGCTCCAATTAGTATAGTTTTAAACAACAAAATACGAATTTTCGAAGAAATAAAATTTACTTAAAAATTAACCGCTATAACTGACATTACAACCAATATTTATAAAAAAAAATTAACAGTATGTATTTGCAGAAATAAGCTTTGCATTTTTTATTTAAGGAACGTGTAACAAAAATTAAATCGTACAATGATAAATAAACTTTCTATTGAAGTTCTTCGTCATAAATATCATACCCAATATTTAAAACGTCATATATTAAGATCTATTTTAAAATATTAAATATAAACAATTAAATATATGAATACGAATAATGCCTGTGGGAAGAATTATAGCAAAACGTGGATAAGACTGCTAGATGAGACATATTAGAAATCAACATCATTTCTATTCTTTCAAATAATAAGCTATCCTACATAGGTCAAACCACTGTCCAAGAATAAATAGAAGAACTCTCTAGAAGACAGTGGGGTGAATCGTATCGTATCTGTCTATAGGTTTACTCCAAATTTCATTTGTTAATATGTTATTGCGACGTAATACATTACCTTGACGCGCTGTACGAGTCTTCTGAGGAGGGCGGTCGGCGGCGGCGCGCTGCGGGTTCGGCGCGCATCCACGGGTCCGCCCAGTCGTCGCCGCGGGGCTCTCGACCCTCTCTTCCCTCGCGCATCTCACGCACGCGTCCCTCCCGACCTTCACGTCCCTCGCGTCCCTCCCGTCGCTCCACCTCTGCCCTCTGCACTATTACTTCTCTCGATGAACGCACACGTCTCTGAAAATACATAAATAAGTTGTGAAAGTTGTTGCACCATTAATCTGTCATGTGCGGTTGACGAGAATGTCAAAATGTGTGTAAATATTTTTTAGCAATATTTGAAACAAAAAGTAAATATATTTAAATAAAAACAAAGATGCAAGCAACTGTGTAAACCGTAAAATGTACCTTATGGAAAGGCAATTCTTCGGGCACGGCGGCGCGCTCGTCGAAGTGCGGCGGGCGCTCGTACATGCGCTCGTTTTCATACATTCGCTCGCGCGCGTAGTAGCGCTCGCGTTCGTCGGCCGCCGGCCGTGGGTAGCGGCCGCGGTACATCGGACCGCCAGGATACGCCCGGCTAACGACCAAAATTAAAATATTTATAATCAAATTCATTTATGGAAAATGATACACCATCGACTTGAAAAGAGCTAACATACACAAATGTAACCACAATTTATTTTACAAAATAATTTAAATTGATTTAAAAAAAATAATTAATCATCCATCAATGAACTTCACTTGTCAACATAGGTTTACTTGATGGAGGCGTTGGACAGCATTGGGTGTTGCAACCATAAAGGAGAACGACTGGGACAATGACAGTGATAATTTGTCCCATACTTGTGCTTTTGTGTCGTCGGGGCATACACACTGTTACAGGTTACCTGTACATGTCCGGGTCTCTATGCACGGGCATGTCGTGCTGGTGGGGCGGCGAGGCGCCCACTGCGGCGGCTGCGTACGCGAGCTCCGCGTCAGGATCGTGCACCACACCGCCAACGGAGAGATGAAGCTTCTTCTCTTCAAAGTCCATGTCTTGCTCCTTACGTTTATTCGCTATCCTCAGCATCTAATTGAAAATAATTTATTTATCATCAAGTGAACCTCCTTATTATCTCATTACTTAACGATATAAAGATTTTTAGTTGGTAAGAACCTCTTTAGCTGTTCTTAGGCCTCTTTCCCAAGCTGATTCGGGCGGTGCAACGTCTCTCGGCGGGCCTGAGTACGGGGCTCCTGTGGGCACTCCACGGACGACATCAAACATGTTGTAGTTGCCCTTGTCTGTCACCCCTGGATGAAGGAATCTGAAATCAACAATTTGGTTAATTTCGAAAAATAATAACATTTATTATTATATGAAAAGCAAAAAGGTAAACAGAAAATTTTCTTTTTTTTATATTTCGATAATAAATTCAATTTTTATTCAATATCCCTTTTTAGTCAATTTACAACAAGCATTCTTTCATCATCTTCCTCTTTCAGGTATTATGATCTATTTAAATGAAATATTTTTCAATGCGGTGTTTTCTTTGAAATTTTAAATTTAATTTACTTAGCACACTGTCAGCTCTCCATACATACTCTGTATAACAGAGGAAGAACTATTGGTAATCTCTACATCTGTTTTTACGAATCTGGGGTTTTTTCAGATGAAATACTGGCCCTATCGAGACACGCCTAATTATGCCAGAGCTTGTCTCCAATCCTTCAGATCGCTTTATGTTTTCAATGCAGGGCATAGCATCTCTTTATTCATTATTAAGCTTAAGCTAATATACTGAAAGCTGGGCTAAGCTTAATATACTGAAGAATTATCAACAGCAATACCTGCAACTCACACCCCATGTACAGGCGCCACGTGAAAAAAACCGGCACACGGGACGGGGCTCATTTTCCTCCGGTCTGCGCTCAGCCTCATCTGACACCTCTCCTTCTTCCAGCGATGACCCACGAGATCGACGACCCGGCTTCACATCCTCTATTCCTAAGAGGAGTGTGAATAGGATTAAAAAAAGAACTTCCTGCATGGTTTGGTTTACCTCTGCTTTGATTATATGTTACAATTTTTTTTTACAGGAAACATGAAAATTTTTGCAATCAATATTCAATACAAACCTCTTTCATTGGCTTGCTCCATGTTACCATTAGATTGATCTTTGGGTTTTGATTCTATGCATTCACCTTCCTCAGCCTCAAAATCCAACTGCTCTTCACCATCCTCAGTGTTACTTGTTTTTTCTTGAGGTACCTAGAATGTATTGTAAAAACAAATATAAAAGATTTAAAATAAATAAAAACTACTGTTGCACTTTTATTCTTATCAAAAACTATTTACAACAATACTCTAAAGAAATGGCAAAATTATTCAAAGGAATTTGAAGCAAATTAATTCTCATTTGCATTAGTGAATGAGAAATTTTGATATATTCAAGTTTTCCAAAAAAAAACAATAATTAAAATATTCTTACTTTGTCTAATTTAGGTGCATCAGTCTTCCCATTATCAGATTTTGGTGAAGATTGCGAACTTGGGCCTATTTTTCCATTAGTATTAACATCCAGTTTTCTTTCTGGTGAAGCAGGCGCCGATTTTAACTACATTAAAAAAAATAGTATAATCACAACAAATTCTAATGTGTGGTACTGTCATATCTACCTACCACCTATATACAGCTCTAAAATAATCTATAGAATATAAGGGTTAATTAACTTGAAAACTCAATTAACTATACAACTAACACGCACGTTTTTCAGTTATGTATGTATATAAATATCCATCCATTGTGACCTCCTGTAGCTTAAATGGCTTGACCAATGTGAGGTATCATTCAATTTATACTCTTCTTGGGAGTGTAATTGTGCATATGAAATCAGCATAATGTTTTCATTACTTGTTTCTATGTTGACATTATTTATATTATTGCACTAACGTGTGTGTTATGTGTGAGAATCTATTTCAAGTTTTTTTTTGATTATTTTTGATTTCAAATAAACAATGATGTTCACATGTTTGCAAGACAGCTATATTAGTTAAGGAAGTAAACCAGAAAGATAATTGTACACAGTATGTACAAAATATACCTTTGTTTCTTTATCTGTTTCATCTGGTCCAACTGAATCCAAATCTGAAACATCTGATAAGTCCTCATGACTAATATTATTGTCTTTTCCATCATTTTTTTCACTTGCCACAGATTTACTGCGTGTCTTTTGGTCCTCTTGATCTGATTCCATTTCTCCTGTAAGATCAATATATTTTTAACTTCACTGCAACATTAATTGAAATCAAACTAAAAACATTTATCACAATGATTTTAAAATAGATTATATATATA
>DWTW01001577.1:0-12371 GCA_018246275.1 Papilio slateri
TGGGGTTGGATCATGGGTTGCACTCGGGTCGACTCGCTTCTTCAAAGCATCTAGAGATATTTTTCAGAGATCTAGAGAGATTTTTTTCACGCGTTGGGTTACATTATCGAAGTTTTCATAGGAAACCCTAACTTTTTTGAGATTATTCTATAGCCTATATTCATGTGGGATAATGTAGAATTATAATGGTGAAATAATTTTTCAAATCGGTCCAGTAGCTTTAGAGCCTATTCAATTCAAACAAACAATCAAATCTTTCCTCTTTATAATATTAGTTTGGATAAGCAAAACGTTTAGATTGCTCGCAGTATGCTAATTTGTAGACTTCTGCTTACCTCCATTAGGATTGTATGGTCCAGAATGTTAATATATGTTCTATGTTCTTTAGTCCATATCTACGAATGTGCGTATGGGAAGCATTTAAAGTGGTGCTTTGTATTGTGATCGAGGTCAATTAATCATGTAATTGTAAATGTACTCTACGTTATTGCATGGAAATTGACCTGCCAAAAGGCGCTTAGGGTACGAACTGCTAAAACAGGTCATGAGTATGAAGTCGCCGTAGAGTAATTTTAAAAAAAGTAATGAAAACGGAGGATAACACGCCCTCTAGTACATACTCAAACATATGCCCTCATTTCTAAAATTATTGCATTGTGACATAACCTTGTGAGGTGTTTATTTTTATGATTATGAATATTCACAAATTGATTTAGGTCTTAAAGGAAATTTTTTATTCTACGCTAATTTCCATGTTTGAAACTACTGTTTACAAAAAAAATTAACAAGCTAAATCAAGTTTTTTTTCGTGTGCCAAAATAGATCAAACGTCAAACGTTTCTACAAAGTCATGTCGTTATTTTTTTTTACACCTGTTATTCTAATTAAGCTAATTTTGACAAACTATAAGTTTACTTGCAATGATTTAAAATAATGGAAGTAAATTATTTACACAATTTGCTATTTAGAAAAACTGTAGTGTGGTTTTGTTTATTTATTTCATTTATACCCGAAACACTTGTAAGAAAATTAATAATGTAAATCAGATTTAATATCGGTTACAAATTTATTATTATTTTTAAGGGGATATCTTAACAATTGAATAAACTAATGTTTCTGATTTTTCTGGCGTTTATTTTTAACATTTATGTTTCCGATGTTTCGAGTATTTTACTGCACTCATGCATACTTGCTGTAGTACCATCTTTTTCAGTAGAAGACCAGGAGAAAAAATTATAATTGAAAAAAAGAGAAAGTAACATAATTATTAAAAATAAAAATATACGTAATATTAGTTAATTTCAATTCGCGTAAATATAAGAAATCATTATGTGAACCTAGTGTCTTAACAGTGTGAGGGACTGATGGTATATTTACATTTTTATCTTTTAATTTAAACTTTATTATCTACCTCACCTACCGATTGTGAACATCGTTTGTTTGTAATCGGACTGGGCATATTATAAACGGTCAGCAAACTGTGACAATTTGACGTCAAACGCTATTTTTTCTTTGATAAACATCTTTTTAAGATATTATTTTTTTAATTATATCATGTCACCAACCTATCTTTATCTCCCATTCTAACTTAAACCTTCACGTAATAACGCAAGCAAAACATCAGTTCACAATTTAACGATTTGACTTCGACAGTTTATAAAATGTCCAGAAATGTCACGTCATAGTGAAAGATTCGTTCATTTCACCATTTGACTAGACTGACCTATTCTGATTATAAACTGAAGAATTTTACAATGGATCGGTGACATCTATAAATACGAAATAACAGAAGCATTATCGTCTCACCAGTGTTACGATTGCCATTTGTATACCTACCACATTAACAGCGATTTCCTTTTCATATAGTCTTGGACTGTCGTTCATAATTCCGGCATTGTTAATGACAACATCAATGTATCCAAATTCTTTTGTCGCTGTATCGAGGGCGTTCTCCAATTGGGTTGTGATATCGCATTCAATGAATTTTGCCTTATTTTCCGCATGTTTAGCGTTTAATTCCTTTTCCAATGCAATTCCTTGAGCTACGTCAATATCTAAGGCTGCGACATGCTGTAACAATATAATATAGATTTACCAAGTGAAGTTACTTAATAGTACCGTAGCCTTACATAACCACGCTTATGTTTAACCTCTGTGGTTGTTTAGTACAAAGATAATTAAAATAACCAAAGTATTGGTTATTAAATATAATAAATCGTTCTAGTACATGGAAGGATAGCTCACGTGATATATATATTTTTTTTATTTTTCCTTGTTATTAAATAATGTGTAGGATTTTATCTAACTATTTATATAGTTCTAAAGTAAATAACAATTCTTAAAACCACAAACATGAACCATGTTTAAGGTTTTTTGAATGAATTTAAAAAGCGTGTTAAAAACAGTTGGCCAAATAATGTGACACGAAAACAATGATTTAGTAGGACGCACCTGATTCGATCTTTTGTATTATAAAACTTTTAACAAAAAAACAAAACTGACTTCAAAAAAAACATAAATGCACTAAAAAGTGAAAAATAATTTTACGCAATTAGGAATAAGAGTAATTTTACACGATGAAATATAAAAATAAATTCTAAAATTATATTTCGGAGTCGACGCACAAGTGAGTACCCATAATATTTTGGAGCAACAAGATAGTAATTTATCATTTACTACCTTCTGTCTGCGAATAAACTGCGTTAGCAAATAATAACGTATTTCCCCCGTTCCTTATTCGTACTCGCCCAAATTATGAATGGAAGCTGTATATCAAATTTCACGTTCCTCGGTCCTTTTATCCTCGTCTATTTTTGTACGTTGATAGATCAGTCAGGTTCCACTTTTATAGATGTATAGATAAAAGATAGATTTATTTAGATTAAATGTGTAAATAAAAAAAATCATTTATATTTACACATTTTAATCATAATCATATATATTTAATATAAATCATAATATCATAAAGATATTTTTCGTAAAAAAATTAATCAACCAACAAATAACTACATACAGAGTACAAGTCAACGGATAGCCGATGTTGGTAGTTAGGCGTAGATCTAACTACCTCTTATTCCGCTTCTAACCACCTACTTGTGACGTAATTACAATGCAAGGTATTATTAAATACGAAACATTCGAATTCACGCGACCAAGACAGTCGATTTAACAAAGGTATCGCATTTGCAATAAATGCATCGGCGAGTCTAAGTCCTCATTAAGTTGCCGACTAAAGCCGAAGTCTGATAGCGATCGATTTATACATCTCAATGCGGTACAGATGCGCATTTCGAAATAATCTTATACGACGCAAAAGAATTGCGTATCGACTAGCGGCTATTGCTAAAATCAGCAGCGCATTGCCCCGCGGCTTCATGAACTAATATCAATTTAAAGCAATTACGTATATCATCATGCCTTTTGGGTTTGGGTTTAACAACAGATGAATATAGAACTAGCTCTTATTTATAATGTATTATTATTTATAATGTATTTGTAATACATATAATGTAATATTTCTGTGTTACTTGCTTAAAGAGAGAATTAAAAATATACATCGCCGTAAGGTCATCTCTAAGCGCCATTACCTAATGAATAAGAAATCTCAAGAATTTGGAATTGTTTTCTAGAGATCGTACAGTACTGCCATATCAGAATATTTGTTCTAGCTATATTGATACCGAAACAATGTTGATAATTTTAAACACACTAGTGGCAAGTCATAAAACTCAACCGGATACCATGAAATTTTACACAAACATTGTCAGAAATGTGCTTAAGGTTTTACCTTTTATCAAAAAAAAAAACTGCTGCCGAGGGATAAAAAAATAAAAATTTCATTTATAATACCGGTCGCCGTGGTAATGTTCAATGGTTACTATGTTACTGCGTATTTTGACGATAACAACTTTTATCCTGTTTTACCTATGATTTATGAAAGTTATTATTAATATTATTTTAGCGTTAAACCAAGTTACGAACATGTCAAGCGAGGAAAATAAGAGCCGAATGCGTGCGAAGCGGCGGGCAACAGCTAGTTACTTATAATTTAATCATCTTACATAAAACTCTGCATTAATTAGTTAGTCTAGTTTGTACACAGTAAACAAAACAATCCGCGGGGGCAATAACCAATTTCATCAAAGTCGAAAATCTACATTTTTTTTAATAGCAAACATTTAATTTGATGTCAAATTTTATCACAATTTATTACATTTTATATTATGCTTTTTGATGAACCGTTTCTGCGAGGAATTTGTTTTGGTCTTATTAGTAATAAAATCCCCAATATTCATTACTAATTAAACCAAAGTAAAGTCGATAACCTCAGTCGTGTTTTTTTTGTAACAGTTTATATCTAACGTTTATTTATCAATGTTTCTGATTTAATTCATTTTTCATTGGCAAATTCGCCTGGCAAGTAACCCAGGAACATACGTATATACAATTTCTATAGTTATGTATCATTAAATTATCGTAACTATAATTCTAAAATTGTAAATAGATCTTCAATCTTCCTAATTAATGTTATAAATGCTATTGTATGTTTGCTTGTAACACTTTCATGGCTTGACGACTTAACCGATCATCATGAAACAGCACAAACCATGTCAGGAGTACAGAAAAGGATATAGGGTAATTTTTCTCCCGAAAAAAAAAGTTGTTCCCGAGGGATAGAAAGAAAACTCAGCTGCATTTATAATATCGTTTACCATAGTAATGTTACACTATTGCTAAGCTACTATTGTAACTACTTTTTAACATATTTTAATAATAATTCCAAGTTATTATACACGGGATCAAGTTACAAAAATTTCCAGCAAGGAAAATAAAAAAACATGCGTGCGAACCCAAGCGTCAGAGCTAGTCACCAATAAAGTTACATTATAACGTCTACGTATTCCCCTATCACGGTAAATAAACGTACTCTGGTTCATATTAGGAAGTTCTTTTTAAATAAAAGAAAAAACTTCCAAAGACATACGAAAAAAACGTACTTATGGCTGCACGATTACGCTAGTGAAACTGAAATGAAAAAAAAAAAACAATTTAAAGTCGTTAAAAAGTCTTAAACAAGATTAATTGTTATATTTATTGCGTTAAACAAGCGTGCCTTGTTATTGTTATAAACTCTTGTCACTTTTTGTACGCCAGCCTAAGTAGCATGGCTCTGTGTACGCCTGACGCATACACAGAATACTGGTTAACATGGGCCTTTCCCTTGGTTGATTGGTGAACATAAGAAGAAGCATTAAAATTGTAAATAAATCGGATATTGTTGAGCATCTCCTCAAGCCCTGCTTTGCTACCCGAAGTATTTTGTGCGTGAAAATCCTGAAACTGAAAACTTATTCCTCCCGAAGGTATTTATAATAACAACTAAATATATAAGGCATTTGTATACATATGTTATTATGTAAAAGTGTAATAACACATATTTATTTTCCAACGTGTCAGATGTACTCAGAGATTGTAAACTAAGTAATGTAGAGACCATAGCGGCAAATATTGTTGCTTGACTCGCCGTTTTATACTGTAACATAATACATTCCAACAAAAGATAGATACAATATAGTAGAGGAAAAGATATTCGGTTTACTTGACGCCATCCGATAGTTTATTGCCCTCTGATCTTAAATTTTATATATCGGTATTGTTTTAATAAAAAAATCGGTGCAAATTACTTTATCGATTTTGGATTGTTTTGAGAAGATTTATTTTGAGAAATACACAAATTATTCGAATCCTTGACATAGTATATTCCAACATTATTTCGCTCGTGTTTGCAGTATGATCTCTATTTTGTGTTGAAGTTTATCGTTCTCATACAATTTAACGCGTCAACTGTCACTGTAATTAGAACTTGAAGAAGCCTTGATCGCTTGTAATAAATTATGACATTTAAGTATTATTTAATAGTTCTTAAAGGTCTTTTGCTATATGTACGTACGTAATCAACGGTCATATTATCAACTATGATTCCTCGGGATCAATAACTGACTTAAATATAAATTACGTACCTCAACGCAGGTTGCGTTGCTATCTATCGCATATAATTAAATATTAAATAAAACTATTAGACTCTACTCGATGATAACAAAACATACATTACTAAGGACCTTTATATAAGTAATATCTACGAACACGTATCAATGCTAAATTTATATTGTAGTACTGTATCCACTCTGATATCATTGGTATATTTAAATACCGTAACGTTAAGAAAGCTATTTGTTTCATCAGTTCGCTTCAAATCTGTAAACTTCGATTTCAATCCGTAGATCCAAATCTGTAGATCTGATTCAAATCTGTCGTATGAATGTCCTTTACATTCAAACATTATTAATATTATTAAGACGTTAGGAAGGAGCTCATCGCCTGTCATGTTGGTTCAATGTAAATTATCATAAATAGTAAAATCAACATAAACTGTTTAATTATTCTATTAGGATTCTATAATAATGCTATTTACCTTTACTATTTCTATTTTTTACTATTTCTATACATTTACATAATCATGAAAGAAAAAGTCAATTTTGATAGGAATTAATTTTAAGTGAAACTATTGGTGCAAGGTACCTAAGAATTAAGAATAGATTTGTCACTTCCCAAATGGACTAAGATAGAATATTCATTTATTGGGATCTCAGGATAGATTAATCTAATATCAAATTTTAATAATGAAACAGTAGACGTGAAATTGCGCCTTTTCCGTTATTCTATAAAGTTTTATACTGGGATAGAAAAAGTTTTTCCCATTCAAATACATCAAAATTCTCTCCGTACACCCGATGTTATATTTAGGCGGTACTTTTATTATCAGAAAAATAAGGACGTACAATGTGTTGAACCTGTGTCATATTTTCATCAAATTTTCATAAATACATCAAAAGACCGATAACTCAAAAACGCTAAATCTCAGTGTTAATAAGAATTTTTATTACATTAGATTTTAAACATCGTTGATCATATCTCATTAGCTTACCATATTAAACTTATATTGTTTGCGTCATTCTAAAATGAACTTGATATGAGGGACTCTTGCGAAATTTTGATTATTTTTCAGAGATATGATACATAATATGCAATCCTGAGACCTCGGTGTCCTCCATGAATCAATCACAAAGATCAATCCGTTGTCGCTAGTCGCTTCATCTAGTGGACTCCTGCAACCTTCACTAAATCTTTGTCCCTTCGTGTGGGAGGTCACCTATATATATATATATATATATAGTTTTTTGGATTTATATACAGGATATATATAGTTTTTTGACACTGTTTTTTTATATAAAAGGAAAAGAGCTTGCGAGTTATTTGATTTTTAGTGATAAACATACGAAATACCAAAGAGTTACAGGTGAGGTGCCAGCTTTTACGTAGGAAGAGGGGAGTAGGGACAAAACGTAGATAAGATGACGGAAACCTCATCCAGCAGACGAAATACATAACTCTTATTTCACGTCGACAATATGTACGGTCCTGTTAATTATTCGATCGACTCTCTATATATATTTGCAATTCAGATATTATGGTCACATTGTGTTAATTGATATCCGTTTTCAGCTGTTGATCGCATAACTAACAAACTTTGCATTCGTCCTTCATTTTATTTAAGACAACGTAAGTCGTCTAGGTGGTGGTAGAACACCGCAGTGGTTGTTTCTGATACCAAACACAAATTTACTATATTTTACTTTTAAGAGCAACGTAAAACTAACTAACCTATCAATTTATAAATTAATAGAATTCTTCCTAATATCATCATTTTCGTTTTATTGCTGCAAGAGTCGATCCTTGTACTTTACTGTTCGGATTTAAAAGAGTTCTACCCATCTGCACACGGGCGCGCGTAAGAAATATTTTTAAAACCAACATAATACTTTCTACCTAAATTAACTGACTGTCTAAGAATTTTTCTGTTGCAACAGTGCTTTTTTTTTAAACAATTTACTTTTAATTCACTCAGCGCACTCGACGTTTCAATTCCGGACTTGTGTCATATTCTTGCAAAGTTTTCTCACTGCGCGCCGTCATCAAGTTCTTTCAAGGTGTATCCACGTTCTCAAAGAGAGTGTACACGAGAGCTTAAAGGCTTCTTACGCTGACACACAACAGAAAAAAAGTTCATATGCAAATGTAAGCAAACAGGCTCTCTGCAAGCCAAGCTCGAGAGTCCTCAAACATATATTTTTTCTTAGTCGTTTTATATTCAAAATTTTGACTCCACTTTACATATACACCGCCCTTAAAAAACGTGCAACGCTTTTTAATAAGGAAATCAGTATACATAAGAATGTTACAACATTTTCGTATCGTTTCATGCACATTTCGATTCTTAAACTCACATGCTAAATAATGTCTATTATTAATATAATTAAAAAGTATGATTTTTACAAGTATACATACAGTTATAAAAAATTTCATCTTGAATCTCTGATTGGGTTAAAAAAAACTCAAAATAAGCTGAGGATGTGCATACCTATAAACCAAGTCAGGAAAGGATCTACTAAACTTTCACCAAATTTTCAGTTATCTTTCCTTTTTCATTAAAGATTTTAAGTATCTAGTATCTTTAAATAAGCTCCTAATTTTTATATACAAAGTTATTTAATTTTGTTTTTTTTTTTAAATTTTACACGTAATATATTTATATGTTAATTAATAAATACTGAGCAAGGTAATTAAGTCAGTACTTAAGGAGTTACGAGCGACTCTTTAAGGCTCGACTAACCTCGGTGAAAAGACTAAAGGACTATAATTAATGTTAATTGTTTTACTTACTTACCGTTCAGCGAAATGGAAATATTTATAGGTATCATTTCAACTTAATGCTGGTTTACTTAAATGATTATTATGTCTTAATAGTATAAGATTTGTTAACTTTAAAGATTTACAAATTTATGATAAAATAAAGATTAAGAACGAAGAATAAAAACGAATATTTTATTAAAATTATTGGGCTAATAAGGCGTGGTATCTATCAAAGATCAAACTACTATATCCACAAATAATAATTATTATTTACTACACTTGTAATTTTTTACTAATAAAACCTTTCGACCTATTTTTGTGCCCTAGAATTAAATTGTAATGCTGACTCAGGTTACCAACGTGTTTACTGTAACCTCCATCCTCTACCAGATAATTAATAATACAAATGAATTCAGTAAATTTGTTTATGCGCTGACAACTATCGATAAGATTGTATGCAAACGTCATAATGATGCCTTTGTATGTGTAGCTTGAAGTTCGACAAAGCTGAGACATCCGGCTCTTGGCTTGAGTTTGGCAAGAGGTCTTCGTCAGCAGACATTGTGGATCGTGTACACAATGCGTTACCTACTTTAATTAAATTTATTAGATTTAAAAGTTAACACAAGCTACCTAATATTTAATAAGAAAGTACCAATCTACACTTAAACATTTCCAAGTCTATTCAAATCAGAAAATGAGTAAAAAAATGTAGAGGTTATTGTGAAAACTGTTAGTATATCTGTATTCATAGAATGCGATGAAGGAAAAAATCATATAGAAATAATATTTAAAAAAAAATGCCTCCCTCGGCGTCGCGTGTTTCTCAGTCTTAAAATATTTTTGTCCAGGACATTAGTTCAAAGTTATAATGAAAAATAGGTTCACCAGGAGCAGAGTTCTCAGGTAACAAACATAAAAATAAATAAAACTTTTAACAAAAAACAAAACCGACTTCAAAAAAAAAACATAAATGCACAAAAAGTAAAAAATAATTTTACGCAATTAGAAATAAGAGTAATTTTACACGATGCAATATAAAAATAAATTCTTAGTTTATATTTCGGAGTCGGTGCCAGTCAAGGTAGACCTGTAACTAGTTAAACATGAGATGTTCGTTTGTTAATACGAGTAGTATCTATTCTTAAGGAATTCTCGTATATTTGTATTTCCATGACACCGACTCCAATAATTATGCTAAATATAGTTGGTACAGGCAATTAAAAATATATTTAATACATGCGATATAAAGGGTTGATAGGGTTATTTACTATTGCGTAAGACGTTTTGTCCAGTGTATAGACACTTAAAAACTTCTAGAGTTAAGGAGTAAATAAAATTGTATTGCAAATATCCTTCAAATGACAACAAAGGAATATACATGCAGTATAAGACGGGCCGTGAATAGACAGCTTTATAGGATAAATTAGCTAGGTAATTAAGTCAGTGTCCGCCTTTTAAACGTAGTCATTTGTTGATCAATTGCAAACGACGGGCAAGTTGGAAGTGAATAAAGTGGCAACAAGATAAAATGGTTATTTATCTGTTCACTTTGTAGGATGTTAGACGCGACTGGGGAGAGAATTGATTTATAACAAACTGGAAACTTATTGGTATTCGTAATTTAATTTACGGTATTCGAAACATCCGTTTATGATGGTTATGAAGTTTTTATCTTTTTAATTAGGACAACAAACAGGTACTAGGTATAGACTAACTAGGTATAGACTAACAATGTATCTAATTCCATTATTTACAAATTCTTTTTTAAACATTGACAAAATAAAATAAGACAACCAAGGATTACAATCAAACATGATAAATGGTTGGAAAAATATTAAGTTATTACAACATCACAAAACAACTTCTAGGAAGATGACGAATTAAAACATCTTGTAACATAAAAAGAATGTAAAAAAGTTTGAGTTCCTTTACACACGACTAGCTGCGCCTCGCAGTACACATCGTTTGCCCATTTAATTACATCCTTCTCGCTTAGCGTAATTTTTCTTTCTGGTTGGTTCCTAAGGGTCGAAGCGTAATGTTAAAATGACTGTAGCCATCCTTAATAATTGGGCTGACAAATCCAAAAATAATTTTCCAAATCCGATTTCTGGTTCCTAAGATTAGCACGTTCAAGCAAACAAACCCTTCAGCTTTATTGTATTAGTAAAAATAGCTTATACCAGCAAAAATCATAAAAAATCATAAAACAGTGGTAGAGCCTGCAGAAACAACATCTGTTGCACGAATGGGCCGGCTCGACCAGTGACATACCACGATCTCATAGAAGACAGGCGTGAAGTAGAAATATTCTGCTTTTCGTCTGATGAGTGAGGTGCCGGAGGCCTATCTATCTATCTAATCTCCTCTTCCCTTCCCATCCTTTCCTAATAAGGATATGATGGGGAATTGACGAATTGACAGGGAGGGGTTGCATAGGAAAAGGAAATATCTTTTTTTTTGTTTGTCCCTTCCTCTGTCCATTAAAGGTAGGCAACGCATCTGTAACTCCTTAGCTTGTTGCAAATGCTTGGTAGCGGTCACTTGATTTTGGGTATACTGACTACTCGTTTGCCACCTTCTTCTATAAAAGAATACTAGGCTTACGGCTTACTTTTCGGACTCAGCTCCATCTGCGGTTGTAAAACTAAATAACGATCATAAAATCTTTTAAAATGATATGAAATGCCTTAAGATAAAATAAAAGTTAATTTATTACATCTAATATAATCTAGGTCCACTAACATCACGATACCATTTATATGATATGATTGATCCAGCTATTTTAGTTTCTTTTCATCTAGTAAAGTGGTTCGTTACCGCCACAATTTCGTACAGCATCGGGACGCGCCCCGCGGCGCCGGCAATTCGATTTATTACTTGAGCGATGGGTTTATTTGATCGAGCGGTCACTTATGATATTTCATTATTGACTTGAACTAGATATAAAAGACGACCTCACGTTTTATATTTTCTCATTCAGCTATTATATCATGTACCAGATTGATACGTCATCGTCGATCTATCATTACGTCTTTCTTGATTACCGATTTTGATTGCTCCTGACAGTTTGTGTACTAAAAGTAATCACAAATTTATTCTATTCTATTTCTCGACATTTACCAATTCGTGGTATAGAAAAGCCAACTTATCTAACTTCATGGTATTTTACCTATCTTAGCCTCTAACCAGTGGCTTATGAGTTAACATAGGCACTGTCGGTTAAACGATCTTAGAATAAAGGAGATCTACCACTATAAATGTACAATAACATGAGTCTTGAGTCCGATGACGTCATGACGACATTGTATAGTGTACGTCAATGTTGACGTTGTTGAATAATATAAAGAATCTTACGTGAATATTGTAGCTTTATCGCTAGCTACACAAGTAACGTGAGGAGATGACAAGAGCGGGCACGGGCATAGCATTATACGCGAGTCTCCTGTTAATTTGCACGTGTTACGAGATAAGGTGCGAAAAAATAATAGAGGATTTTTTACATTAAATAATAATTTATTTAAGAAATCAACTTAAAAAGATACGACAGATGACCAATCGGAAAGACTTAACACAATAAATAGAAATTACTGCTAGAAATATATATATATATATAT
>DWTW01001578.1:0-12367 GCA_018246275.1 Papilio slateri
ACCTATTTTATCGTAACAATATGTAAAAAAATTAAAACTATTTTTTGTAACTCAGGCGCCACAGATACTTGTTTTAAAACAGTGTCACAGAAATACCGGTAAAACCGGTTAGTTTTTTAAAAATCTAATACAATCTTGAAGAATTAATGAACTAAATATTAGCTTCTCTTTTCCTCTGTTTAATATTTCCGATTATGAAATGATGTTTTTTTTTTTAATAGAAGTATGTAAGTGACCGCTACCCATTGGCATCTGCAACAAAAAAAATATTTTAAAATTATATTTTTTGTACACTGCTTAATATTTAATTGCATTTTATTCTTGACTTATTATGAAGTAGTATTGTTCCATTTTCGCCAAATAAAACAAATACTATCCTAAAACGTACGAAATGTCGATTAGCAGGCATCGATCACACGCCTAATATTGAGTTGAATATATGTTTATAAGAATATCTTGGTGTAAATATGCATTTTATAAAACGTTCCTTTAATTAGTTTATTTAATGAATGAATAAGGAAGTTTTAGAAGTTTTTTCTGCGACACACGACACGATTCGGCAATAGAAATTTTCAAACCAACTAATCTACATTTATAACGGTCTCTGCACCGTTGTGTTGATGCTGATCCTTTAATGGAATCTCTACACATGTTTGAGAGATATACAGAAATTACGGCGTTAAATAAATCTACATGTTAGTCATTACAGCACTTTCTTATAAATTAGCTCTCACGTCTTTAAGTAGAAAAAGCAATGTCTTTCCTGTTTTCACCGAGCTTTACAGGTCCCAAATATGATAGATTGAGCCTGACGGCTTAGACCGGGTACCAATTTGAGCGTAACCTTTAGGTCACTTAAGTACTAAACTTTTACAAGACGTCATAATATGATGCTGATAATGTGTTAACTTTTGATTATAATTTAATATAGTATGTACATTGTACGGAAAACTGGATTTAATATGTGATAAATGATTTACAATCAATCATTTGATAATTAATGTATTTTTCTTTCTTTACAGGTAGCATTCGCGAAGTTCAACATGACGCGTCACAAAAGTGCGAGCACGAAGTGGACATTAGTTTTAGTTTTATTTGTTTTGTGTCAAACGGTTCTTTCGCGACCTCAAAATGATACTGCCTCAGTTGTTCCAAGTTCCACGCAACGCAGCGCTACAGACAGACCGTCAGAAAATCCTACAAGGTATAAATTTAGGACTAATTTTAGTTTAAGTACATTTGTATCACCAGTAGCTATAAGTTCCATTAATAAATCTCATTTAGATGTTAATAATATAACAAGCCAAAAAAAGTTTGGAGAAAATTTGTCTCGCATAATAACAAACCCTCAAAGCTTCCAAACATTGAACAATACGAAAAATATAACACATAGGAGAAGTCGCTTAATAAGAGGTAATCCATTCAATGAACGTACCAACAAAACAAACAGCGCAGGTAGATCATATACTTCGATATCTAAATTACAGTTTAGCGAACAAAATGTACTGAAAGACGATAATTTATTCGCCGAAAAGAATAAGCCAATAATTAGAAAAGTCATAACCAAATGGTCTGATCAAACTAAATATGAAGATTTTGATTTTGATACAAAAAATAGTGATTCCGGAGACGATAAAACAGTTGACAATTCAAAAGATATTAACGATTATACCAGTAAAGAAGATGATGATAGTGACATAAGTGGATTATCCAAAGATAATCATCCTAAACTAACAAAGAAAGTGTACTATAAGCCAAGGCCACAATATTCAGAACGTCCAACAAATCCTCCCACTATACAATACATGGACAATTATCCTTATACCCACACTAGACCCGCTTACATATTTACAACACCATCTCCCACGCCTATCATCACTAACGTTGGTTATCCACCGCCTTGGCCCCAGCAAAATTATCAAGTTTTACAACCTTTAACAACAACACAAAGACCTCTTAGAGTAACTAATCCTGTAAAAGATCATTATAATTATTATAATAATGTCAATAATTATCCTCAATATCCAGTCAATAATTTCGAGGTCACAACTTTCCAACCAACTTCAGCGTACACAGACAGAATTATAATAAGACCGGAAGAATATAGTGCTTCACCGGATGACTGTCCCACTATATTTCTGACGTTGAATAATACTTTTCAAGGTCAAGCAAAGGAAGCTTGCCCTGACTTAAACATCGCAGTAAACACAAATGTTGTTAATAAGAACAATGTCATAGAATCTGAAGAAGATACCGAAACCTCATTTGCTGATGTTTTTGGTATACCTTCGATGGATGATTCGGAATCAGGTGACAGTAATAATGACTATAATGAGTCGACTGAGGGTGACGAAAATACAGAGAGCGCTTCTATAGAAGGAACAGCATTAACAAACTATAATGCGAATACAGCTGCTCAAGAGTCAGCAGAACCGGGTAACTTTGCGTCACCTAGTTCAGCGTTATCGACGGTTTCAAGACCAGGACGTCCAAGTGATAATGACGATGACGTGTTTGGGTTTTCATCTATCATTGACTTCTTTAGACCTGCTTTAGGTGCTTTTAATTGGTTAGCCACGATTAGTCCTTTAGGGTTTGGTATAATTTCTTTTATTTTAACACCCATAGCGATATTATTTGCAGGGTTTTCAGGACTCGCTGCATTGTTCGCTCCCTTATCATTAACATATGCTAGAGAGGCTCCTAAGTTACAAGTACAACCACCTCACTGGCTCTGGGATAATAATCACGTGAGGATACAAGACTTAACAATGCCTTATAAAAGTTGGCCGTCAAATATACAGGGAATAGAAAAACGGGCTAGTGATAAAAACAAAACATCAGTAAAACCAACAATATTTTATAGACTTAAAGAGTGGATGAGAAATTTAACTGAAAAATTAAGAAGCAATAACAGAAGTCTTACTTCAAGTAGTCGTAAAAGTAAACGAAGGAAACGGGAGATTTGGACCTCAACTGTTAAATAGAACAGAAAAAGAATCTTATAACATGCATAAAATGCAAACTTAATTTACTACTAGAGAGCTAATGAAATAATCTCAATGTCGGGATACAGTTCAATAAACTCTTTTTTCTCACCAAAATAATCCAGCTTATCTCATAAATTTATCTGAAATAAGACTAGGAATATAATAATACATATAAGTATTTCTTAAATTTGCTCCTTAATTATTCAAGATGAATGAAAGTATCGAACTTTTTAATAATTAGACCTATTCGTGGAGTATGTACGTATATTTATTGAGAATGTAGGTGACACAAAATTAGTTGTAAAATTGTACGGTTGTGATTTTAAGAGAGTAGTACAATATTTTTAATATTGGGAATATAATAGCAAACAAAATAGTAAATGCTATGATGTGTAGGTGCAGTCATTCAAAATATTTCTGATGACTAACAGATTATATGTATGTAGTATGACCTGAATGAGGTTTCACTACCAGATAACCCGTGTATAAACGGTGACAACTAAACAGACTAATGGCCTCTAAGGGCCCACCAGAAGCTCAACGTTTGAACGGCCAAGTTGTTGGAACGGCGAAAGGACGTGGTAAAGAGACAGAAAAAAAAAGTGCAACAAATATGATTTACAGCAAACACATAAGATTGATGAAATTGACATATGAGTAAGGAGTTGTTAACAAATTAAAAATACATACATACAGAAACAATCACTAAACGAATGGAAGTGAAACACGGCAGGAAGGGATCCAATCCATACTCTGATAGATATAACAGAGATGGGGACAAGGCTAGATAATTATATTTATATTTGATTCCTACCTTTTGCTGTTACCAAAAACATGAGGTCTATTCCTTTATGCAAAATAGTTTTGAAACTAACCCGCTTTTGAATTAAGGATTCGTAATTGTTTTGTTTATACTCTTGTATTTACTTTATCAAATGCGTTATTTAAGTAAATTTACATGGCGTAAATTAAGACGCATTTTACGATTGCATTTTTGATCTTTAATATAGCAATAGTAAGACTCGATTAGACTCTTTGGATTCCTTGAATAAACTTTGAAAAATTAAAATTATATTATCTCTATCACCATTTTTTTTACCAAAATTAGACATATTGAAATTTTATTTAGCAACATCAGTAGCAGCTGCGCAAATTGGACTTTTCGACAGGGAAGTACAATGATCACATAGAATAATGGTATGACGAGGTACCTATACATCCGAGTATCGTCTGATGATGAGGTACTACAGTACTCATCCCTTCCTCTTCCAGTCCTCTCCTATTTCTTATTTACCTCCGTTTTTACCCGACTGTCCCAGAAAGAGATATATTTTCGCATTTATGTCCGTTGCATTGTAACCTGTAGCCCAAACGGCTTGACCGATCTGGAAGATTGAGGTGTCCTTAGATTCGTATTCTGACCCGGAATGTCATAGCTAATATGATGAATGGAGATAACTATTACTTGCTCCCTCTTCCCTGTCTGGCATTGTAGCAGTACTTCCTATGACTGTTGCGGATATCGGTAGGTAGCAGAGGACAGACGCTTGCTGGCTTACTACCATACAAAGAATGACATTGATTTGTAAATCATGTAAAATAAGTTTTTTTCATTTTTTATTTTAAAATCCATAAACTCTGCCTACACTTCTGGGTTAAGGAAGTGAGTGCTTATATGTATTAGGTTTGTATTACATATTTATTAAAAAAAACAATTTTATAGTAAGTCGTATATCAATATTGAGATAATTATAAAAGATATTCTTAACTAATAATTTAGCTAAATACATTTTTATACAAGTACCTCGGTTTTAATTTATGTTATTTGTTAATCTTCATGTATTAACGTATATTTAAAGTAACGTTCAGTATTAATTTATATAATATAATAAGTTATTTATTGTATTGTAAATATGTAAGGTTTTATAGATTTTGGGATTAGTTTTAGTTATTTATAAAAAAGTTTAATATTATTTACTTTTATAATAAATGATTTTTTATACATCAAGTGTTATTTCTTTTATTTGCTTAGTTTTATGAGATTGATGTATGTTTTTTACTCAGTAAATCGTGCCAACCTAAATATATTTTTTATGTGTATTTTTTTTGTCAGCCTTTAAATGCGTAATCTGAATAACGTCAGATTACCATATATAATATGTACCATAAGATCACCCATAATATAAGAAATCTGTTAAAATATATGAAATCATTCAAACATAAGAACGAGCATATATGTTATTTATAGAGTATATATGTGATGTGTTAAATAGAGCAACGAATTAGAGCCAAGCTTTTTAACACTAAATTAATATATTAACGTTCAGTAACTTTCATTAGTGTCACACTCGACTGACACACTCAACACGAGCTATAGGGTAAGTTAGAACCGCTGGACAAATATGTCCCTATTTGTACATAGAGGTGGAAGAAGCGACCGAGATGTGCCAGGAACATATAAATTTCTAAGTTCATAGTCTGTGGACGAGAAGAGATATGGCATGAAGACAGAGAGGTCGCGAACTTCATTAATGCAAGAGAGGGAGAGAAAAAGAGTCTGTGTCTAATTCTCATGGATGGGAGTGCCTTAAATGGATGTCAAAAAAAGACTCTGATTGGATAAATCTGAAATTACAGAAACTAGAAAGAGCATATAATTATACATTTAGACTTATACCACGAGACGAAAAATGTCGTATATCTATAAGGGGCTTCAATGAAGGAGGGAATGGACTCGAATGCAACCCATCCAGCAATTAATTCTAAGGCGGAACGAAGTTTGCCGGGCCAACTAGTATAAATATAAAAAACTTAGAGTATTGTTGCTTTAGAACGATTCAAAATAGTCAAACACATTTCGCATAGTAAATGTGATACTTAAAAGAGGCAACATTTCTGCACAAAGCATTTGTCACGCATGTCGAGCCAGCGGTTAACTTGATGTTTAGCGACGATAGCTATCCATAAAATTATGCCATCAGAAGAATTGCGAATGTAAGAGGTAAGTAAAGACGAAAAAAGGAGGAGGGAAGGGTAATGATGAATAATTAGGCTCCCGCTTATTTTATTCACCGCACGAAACGCAGAAGTAGCGGTAAGAAGCTGCAGGTGTGGCCGCGAAACTATTGTGTGAACCTACTACCGTTGAATTTTAATCGCTAATAAAATAAAATAAAATATATAATAAATAGTACCACCCTGGAAGTACGGGTAGGGGTTACGTTACTAGTTACTGCAACGTACGTAAGCAATTTCGTCATCTAAATATATTAAGTCAATCATAGGTCATATACATATACACGTTTATTATTAAAATGTCGTTTCAATTGAATATCTTATCGTATAAGAATTTTCCACCAAGTTTTTGAACTAATTTTTATCAATACAGAACATACATTATTTTTCGTTGAAAAAGAAATGAGAATCTTTCGGGAACTTCACTCCGAAATGAAACGCAAAATACTAAAAATGTGATTTGAAGCACAAGTTTCATAAGAATAACTACATTGATGTGGCGGACATCGATTTAAAATGATATCATTGCTTAATTTATAATAGATGTTTTTCACTTGACGAAATGCCTTTAACAGAGTTTTTTTTTTATTTATTACAGAACCGAAAGTATCGAGGATGTCAAGCCACAAAATCCAGCACTCGTCTCTCAATCTCCTATTACATTAAGGGAAGAGAAGAAAAATAACCCACCAATAATTGGAGATTCCATAAAAAATGTTGCGGGTCAACTATTTCATAAAAACTCGAATGAAACTATTGAAAATCCGATTGTCATAGACACAAGGATACCGCCAAAGCTAAAAAATCAACTTAAACATCGTATCAAAACAAGAAACGACGATGGGGATGCACCGATGGAAAACTTTCATACTGGAATAGCAGTTCCTGTTACTATGGAAGAATTAGAATCTGAAAATGCAGTGACAGACATCGTAAGTGAATCATCTACTCCGAATGAAGGTATTTCAACGTGGATTCTTTTGAATAACCCTCTAAACAAAGAAAACCCATCATCTACTACAGAACCTACAAAAGTTGAGGATCAACCAAAAAAACAAAAACCTGCAAACTCAAAAAACAAGAATAAACGACCACAAGCCAATAAAGTCCCTAAAAGGCCAATTATCGGTAGTACAAATAAATCTGATTTAATAGCTGGTGGATCCGCTATTAGTGAAAATGTTTACAATAAAATAAAGGACACTGTTTTATCTAACGTGCAAAAGAATAAAAATACTGCTCAACGTACAACAACAACTACAACTACTCCAGTAACTACGACAGATGCACCATCAACCAAGAGAGAAGTGGTCACGAAAGCTTCTAGTTCAGCAACATCTGTAGCAAAAGTTACTTCAAAACCTGTCAAAAAGAAGAACAAGAATAAGGTAAAAGTAAGTACTTATGCTCCCGATGTTAGCGAATCAGCCTTTTTACCCGTGGAAGCTAAAGAACAGGAAATAGAAATCGAAGTTAGTACACCCATAACAACAACTAAAAAACCAAAACGGACATCTACTAGAAAGAAGAATAAGACGAAGAAAAGAAAAACAACTAAGCCTAAGCCCGAAAGCACAACTGCTGTTACGACCGAACTGAAAAAGGCTAATAAGACGAAGTCATCTAAGCAGCCTAAACCAGCCAACAACGGACCAATTACAACACAGATATACAATTATTTTTCAAGAGAAGTAATGCCAAGTGTCGGTGTAGGTGTTATTGGATTAGCAAGTCTAGTAGGAATTGCCAGTTACTTTTTATACCCATTTACTTCACCTGTAAGACGGACCTTCGAAGTAGATAAAAAAGACGACATTTACAAGCACAACGCTGAGGAGTATGGAAGTGAAGGTAATGGTCAAGCGGAGGAAGAAATGCTCGGAACTGTTCTTGCAGGAATGCCAGCCCACACAAAACATAAGATAAATCCATATGCTGCTCAAACTCCTCCTTTAAATCGGTATCAAGTTAAAAAAGATCAAGATATAAGGTATCGTCACGTCCAACAACCTTCAAGTTATGACCCGCACTATAAAGTGCAACAACATTATGCTCAACAAAAAACCGGCATTGCACATGGTGCCGTGTACCCCGAACCTCTGAATTACAATCGTCCACAGTACGAGACCCGTCATGCTTACACGACAGAAAACAAGTATGATAAGGCGTCGACGTCATATACCCCATATCCTGCAGTAGAGCCTATTTATGCAGCTCCACATACAGGTTCCGCGGGGATTTCGTCTTACGGCAGTGACACAGTTAACGCAGTAGTTTACGGAGTTAAGCCTTCCGCGGAATCTGATTTTAAGCCCGTTTATCCATTTGATGGCCAGTTTTATGGCGATACAACTAATCATCCAGCCACGTACGCACCAACATCTATGTTTTTAGGATCTAACAACGAGGCTGAAGATTCTGAGGATAAATATAGTGATAATTCAAGTCCAAACAGCGGCATGACGGACAATAAATTTGTCGTAGGTAACGTTCCCAAAGAACTGAGTGAGGAATCAGCCACGCCGGCAGTTGTACCAGAACACGGGCCCAGAAGTATAAGAAGGCGTCGGCATTTGCGTAAGCGTAGAAGTCTTGCTCAATCAATCGAAGACTTACTTAAAGTTGCGAAAGATAACAAGGATGTATTTTTGAGCAACGAAATAGATGAACTGCCTAGTGTCCCAGGAAAATATTCCGCTTTGAATGAAATGCCATCTGAGAGTAAGAACGTACAAAAAAATTCTGAAGGCGAAAATGTTCTTGCAGTCTATGCAGTGTCCATGGATCCCGCTAAAGATCTATCTTTAACTGAACCTACCACTTCTACAATGAAGAGTATAGTCGTTGAAAGTGTTTCAACTGTACCCTTAGATGAAAACAAGCAAGATATAACCACAACAGAAGTAGAGGGTTTGAGTGAAACAGATGTAACTACGAAAACGTTCAAGGTATTTGAAGTTTTCACAAATAATCCAATAACAAATGCAGACAAGAGCAGTCCCTTAATAATCGACGAAGCCCAAAAAACTGACACAACCACACAGATCAGAAACTCGAATACTGAAACAACTACAGAGTTAAAATCTGAAACGACATCAACCATGCCGCCTTCGCCATCAGCTGTAACCGAACCCAAAACACCAATAACATCAACGACATCAAAACCTACCGATGGTCCCGAAGTTATAACCTATCCTCCATTAAACCAAGATGGCGGATTCTTCGGTTTTCTAAAACGTTTAGTGGAATTCAAATACAGACTTGGATTAAGTATTTTACAGAGTACGTCAGATTCTTTAAATAGATATTTGCGTACCATGGAAGAAACAGTCAAGAATGCCTCGAACGCATCGCACCAATAATCTATGATTACATACATCTACAGATACTTAAAATTTAGACTACTTATTTATTTGCTTCAATACTCTTATAAAATTTCCACAAAAACCCAAACGATCTAGATTTAGTTAATCGAAGTGCAGAAGTTTTGGCATTTATAAAATGTGTCTCTAAGGAACTTGAATAAATGTTGGCTGTTCTACTGACATACCAAAAGTAACTGTTCTTTCATTCGGAAGATATAAAATGTTGATTGTTGTGCTCTCAATCAGTTTCGAAAACACTCCAAGTTATTTTTTAATGTTATCCGTTTATCGAATTTAAAATATGTTCAAAAATATTAACTAATATTTACCTAAATCATTTGTAATTCAGCAAAACGGAGACTTATAAGACTTGACATTATTTTAAGTAATATGTACTATTTACTATATTTCTTTTGTATAAAATGATATGTTACGAATTGTTGCATTTAAATTGCAAATATAAGAAAATATATATTATTTATTTTAAGGGTATTTTGCAAGAATGTAACTAAAACTTGATCTTGATTTAAAAATTACATATTTTAAAATATTACATATTTACTAATATACATATAACATACACTACATACATACATACGTACAATAATTACATATTTTAAAATATTCGTCACAGTTTTCATTACATAATTATAGGCCCTTATTTAATAACTAGGTTACATTTAATATAACAGTTGAAAGGGTTTTTATAGTTTTGCATAAAATATGTACCAAATCATTTACATAAAACATGTTTTATGTAAGTTTAAATGACTTATTTAGAATATTATTACTTTTTTCTGAAGATTGCCACCCTCGCTCTTTTTTGCTCAACGGTAAAACTGGGAGTGCAAAAACATACCACTGTGTTTATTTGGAATAAGTATGATTTTCGCTACTATTTTATTTAAAATCATCGGGTTGGACATAGTATTAAATTACACGTGCTCAAAACAAGAAGTGTTTTGATTAAGGGCCTAATATAACATTGCTTTCGAGTATTCGAACATTTAGTATTAACATGAAAACTAAAACCATGAATTGTGAAAAACTTCTCTGCATGTTTGCAAAACTAGGCGATAGATGGCAGTATTCTAAATAATTATTAGCTGTATACTATTTATACAAGAAAAATTTAATGAATTTTATATATTTTCAGAATGTTATCCTCGATATGCTTTTTCAATATTCGCGATTGAGGAAAGCCTACTGAATTTATATTGTGATATAATCGATAACGATATATTTAAAATGAAAACATTGTAATGTAACAGAATTTTATTTAATGAATTATACTTTTTTTACTTGTTTCCTGTAAACTAGGTAATAAAATCGAATTTAAAATTGTAAGCAATTATTTTTTAATGTAAATATTGAAGTAAAAGCATTAAAAAAACTGTTATTTTTATTTGTGGATAATTGTTCAAATAATTCTTTTTAAAGGCATAAGCAGTTTTTTTATGGAAGGTGACAAACGAGCAAACGCTTCCTTGACGTTAAGTGACGACCGCTATCCATAGGCATCGGCATAAAGGTATTGAGATGCAGATGTGTCGCCTGCTTTTATTTTTGATAAATAGAGAAAGAAAAAGATGGGAAGGGGAACAAGATTGGAATTGGGTCTCCGGCACAGGCGAAACGCAGAAGCTTACTTCTATTTCACGCATGTGTTAGATGAGGTGGCCACAACTGCCACTGTTGCTGGCTTCAACATTGTTAAATTTAAAGCTTGCGTGTATTATTCTCTCGTATATTGAACATATCCCCAATAAATTTAGGTTTTCTGGCCTAGCCTGATCAAAGATATAAATAATCGGAGAGTTGTGTATTTGCTCATAGTTTATTTCCTAATTTCAACGGTCTTTACATATCGTTAACAAAAGAGTTATCTATGAGTACAATTGTAAACTAATATATCATTAGATTTCATATTCCATCTAGTATAAAATTACACCAAGAGATGGCGCTTAAATACATTAAATTACACAAGTGTTAGTACATATGAAAATTTTTAGAAATCAAGACTGGGCCGTTATACTTTTCCGGTAATAATAAAGTAGCAGTCCGAGCCTATGCTCCCGAGGGCGCCCTCGAGCTTAGTTACTGTAAAGAGGTTTAGGCTAAGCTCCTTCTGCACTCTGCTACCCAAAGCCCGGTGTAGATACCTCCTCCAGGCAAATAGTGACAAACCAGTCAAAAAAAATAAAGCATTAAAGACATTTCATTCTAAGCCCTACAAAGTACAGTGTAATTCTTCACGCCTTCCTCCAGCAAATATTAGGTCGTAATAATATCTTAACAAAATCGCCGTCACAAAAATAGCGATCTAAAGACAATCAACTTGGCAGCTCAAAAAATCAGATGAAAATATATTATATTTCTTTATTTAAAAGGTGATATGACACATGATGATAACATAATTAAACAATTAAAAATAAAACTACTGTTACAACGGTATCAACTAACTGTACAGGAAGTAGCAATACAAATTATACATTATCATATATATGATTTGGAAGCGTTTGAATATACAAAGTGTGTTGGGTAAACAAAACTGTAGACAAGTAGGGTCGAGGGTTAACCTCATATAAAAATAATAACCCTTCAGTGTAATGGTCGGGATGCGTCACAAAGCGGCACACTATGGGGGTCAAAATGTCCCTTGTCTCAACTTTGTTCCCATTTGGGGTTAAGCGAGCGTAATAGTATTTAGTTTCACACAAAGTGATTTGAGAATTTATATTGGAGTGAATCTGATTTCATGTGAAAAGGTTTTTGTTTAGTTTGTTTTTAAATGGTTCTGCTATGGTTTGCTTGGTGTTATTGAGGTCGCGTCGAATCAATGCCCAGTTCAAATCTTTATTGTAATTTTTTTGATTCACTTGTACAAAAAGTTGCTAATTTTTTTTTAGTAATTCACCTTATAGGAAAATTTGCAGATGAATTATCTGTCTTAGAATCGAAAAGAAGAGAGAGTAGAGTAGATCAAGATGCAAAAGA
>DWTW01001579.1:0-12362 GCA_018246275.1 Papilio slateri
CGCCATTGGGCGCTGCGGCGCGTCGCCCGCCGCCCGGGCCGTGTGCCCAATCCACAGCACCGTCACTGCACCCGCCGCACACCCCGCGCGTACCCCACACACACCGACCTTTCACGAATGCCGAACCGATTCGATACGACCGAAAATGCCTTAGTTACTTCACGGCCGCTCCGTTGGCTGGACGTTATTGATATTAGTCTGTGTGACGGTCTAAAAAACCTGTTTCCGTTCCATACTGGAATAAATAAATTGACAGAGTGGATTTTGTGCACGTCTATGGAAATTAATCGACCAACTGCCGCTATACAGGTATTTATCTTGACAGTTTTCTATTATAATTCAGTATTAAGGTAGCAAACATAGTAGAGTATAAGAATAATTCGATGAAGTAAACGGGGAGTTATCATATCGTGATATAAACGTACATGTTAGTGCCGGATAATGGAACGTAAAAGCGGTGTCCTCGTAATCAACGTAGGCCGGGCGCGGTGCGACAACGTCGCGCGTAAATAATAGGGTAGGCGCGCGGTGCCGGTGCCGCGGCGGCAGCTGGCGCGGAGCGGCAACGTCGCGCGCGCCCGCCGCCGCCGCACCGCCGCGCTCGAGCGGGACGCAATATACCTACCGCGCCACCACCAAGTTCAATGACGAAGACGCTCGTCTCGTTCACCATCACACTAAAACATTCACAATAACACATTAATTACTACTTATTATACACATTATAACTAGGTAACGTTTCATGTTATTGTATATTACATATTTACGCCTTACTGTACGTATATACAGCATTATACCAAATATCTTATTATGCCTAAAGATTTATTATTTGGTACAAATAAAGAAATATTTTAGTCGCATACTGCGAGCTGAAAATATTAAACCGCGCGATGAAATCTTGTTTACAGATATCGAGCGGTTGTTTTTAAACAAGTAGCGCGCTCTGTCGGCGCGCGGTGGAGTGAGCGGCGCGGGACGCGGGGCGGGCGCGGCTGCCGCCCCCTGCTTCAGTTCGGCTGTGACATCGTGGTGTGTGGACGTGCTGCCGCGTGTCGCATCCGAGCGCCGTTTCGCGCGGCAACTTTGAACGGTGACAGCGTTAAGAGTGTATTGTGTGCAGAGAATGTGTGTCGGATTGCGGTGCTCTACAAATTGGATGCAGTGAATCGGATCACTATTGGATTGCAGTGTTATTTATATTTTGGATTTGATTTTTGGACGTTACGCACCGAGTCGGCCGCCTCACAAACTGGGGATGCATAAAATGGAGCTCGGCGACAGCGTGTACGCCGCCGAGCGTATCATGAAGAAGAGGATTAGAAAGGTGAGCTTTGTTTCGTTTTTTCGAAAGCGAACGTTGCGACAGCGGCGGGTGGTTGCAAAACGCACTAGACCACATATCACCCCTTACTACACAGTAAACATATATAAACAAATCGTCACCAATAAATAGATTTCAAATATATTCCAGTTTCAATATGTTGGAAATATGCATACAATTTACTCTTCAAACTTTCAATGTTAAAATACAGGACAATTTAAGATGCAGCAAATTAATTTGTGTACAGTGTTAAAGGAAGGATTAAAAGCATTGTTGGTGACAATTTGTTTATAGATCAGTTGATCGGTTTTAACAATATTTGCCGCGTTTTGTTAAATAGCTTGTGCAATAAACTTAGTTTCTTTGGATGCACGGGGATGCATGTCTCTTGTTGGTTATACATAAAGTATTGTAATTTAGACTGTGCATTAATCCTGTCATTGTGAAACGGCCGGCAGCTGTTCAGAAATTATCGCAAGGGTTTTTGGCTTCTTTTGACGTATGCTTTGGTCCTTATTATTACCGGGGTCTCTCCTTACGCCCGGGTCTTATGTTCAGATACCGAGGGCAGCGGTGAGAAATTCGATGCTTCTTTTTAAATGATGCCCTTCTTGAGATCACATTGAATCTCTGACAGTAAACAAGTCGGGGGGGCATTGAAGTCTTGCTCGAAGGGTAACTTATCATTGAATTGTTTTTTTTCTGTTTCGCATATGTTTTCTCGTCCCATTGTCGAAGTGGGATTGTTTGATATGATATTTATTGCACGTGAATTTCCTTATTATTTAGTGTAATTATTAGCTGTACTATGGTACAGTAATTATTTGACAATGTTTTTTATAAGACACGACTTTTTATTCTTGCTTACGTATTTTGCATTATAGATTGGTATTTATTGTTTTAAAATTTTATCTTACACTGAAATAATTGTATTACGATTTGAAGTGATTCTATCATTGTCTTTGTTTTACGTGTTACTCTTAGTTATTTATTAAGTGCATATAGTAGTAGATTAAAAGTTTCTATATAACTTTTTAGTCACCAAGCTTACAGACTCAATTCAGTGGTCTGTAAATAAATTTCACTGTGGTGGTTTCACTTAGGTATTTTAAAGAGGATATTCCAAGGTGGGGTTTTGTCCTTAATATTTAATTATTGAATAGTTTGAGATTTATTTGAAGAAAATTGTACGTTTCCTATGTGAACCAACCTCGTTTATATCACAGCAATTTCTACTATTATTTCACGTCTTTACGTGTAACTGAAGTAGGCAGAAACCTATCGATGTTTGTTATTCTCTTAGACTAATTGATATCAAATATAACGCATGTTTCTTACACTGCTGATGTTTTAACTACTTTCGTAAGTTATCAACGGCACCACGAGTCCTGGAAATGTACGTACTAAACAATTTGTAATTATTCAATCTATAAGATTAAACATGGGTTCGATTCACGTTTGATCACCGATTTCAGTCCCTCAAACCATTGGATACTCGTTTCGACTGTGAAAACTTAGTGTGATGAGTGTGACCTATGGTTCTTGGTAGTTGAAACATTTTCTAAGCGAAACAGGTTTACACGCTGCCGTTCCTAGCTTACGGGTGGGCGTACTCGCGTTGCAGTGAGTTAGCCTACGATTAGTGTGGTGGGCAACGCCCTACTCGCGTCTCGTACGGGCACATGAGAACAACTGAACTGCCAGACGTCTTGGATAAACTTCACACTGGAAGCGTCACTTAACAGTTGGTAAAGACGCTTCTAGTGCTAAGCTATGAATGTAGTTAACTTCTTGTGTTTGGATTATCTATCCTGTATCATGACAATATTTTAATTATATAAATTATATAATTTAGCGAGCAATTCTTGTACTTATAAGTAAATCGCGGTCTCGGATAGGGCTCTAACGATTAAATTACTATAATTTCTGTGACATAACGCTAGATGATAATATTCGACGTCTAAATATCTTCCGAGAAGCGAACATCTTACGACGACATCGCAGACCAAAGCTCAGTCCGCAGTTATTATCATATTAATATTGATATGGCATCATAATTTTTACCACTGTAAGAATGTATACGACATATAAATCCTAATGCCTCTAGTAAATGCCTAATACCAAAATTCATGTGTCGCTAGTAACATCGTCTTCAACATATTTATCTTCTACTCCAATACCTATAAAATATAATTTGCTTTTTAAATGAAAGATAGTTTAACTACTGGAACGCTCAAATATCAATATTGATTTATATTATTTAAAAAGCCTAAAATAAGTTGTCTAGAAAAAGGAACGTGAAACGAAATGTTAAGATGGAAGTAAAGATCATGTAAAATGGTTATCTACAGATAATCTCTTCTAATATAAATAATAAAAGATAATACAATTTAAACTCTTAAGAGAAAGTATAAGCCTCTTTCACGAAGCGTTCAATGCATTAAGAATGTTGCAAAGCTTTGTTGATAAGAGGCAACATTTTACAGTTGCTCCTTTTACCCCTACACTAGAATTCATCCTACTTTAATAAAATCTTCTTACATGTTAATGAACCTCAAGGAAAAACAATAAAAATGTTATTGTATGTTAGAATTATTCTCTACAGCAGGTGGCGTTGATACTATTAATTCATAAACTAAATACAATATGAGCTAAAAAACGACGAAACAATTTCGCATAGGAATGGCAACCAATTAGCCTAGTGTTAGATTCATAACCTTCATTACTGTCATTCCGCGGTCTAAAAATTTCCAATGGCTTCTCTAGCGCCCGTGTCAAATTTAGGAAACTACTTATTGTCGTATAACGTAATTTTAGAAAAAAACATCTAGAGTCAACTACAATAAAGTTGAATTTACGCTGTGGTCGTTACTTGCCGGCATGGCCTAACAAACGTGATAATTAAGTATCGTACGAATTAGAACCTTTTGTATACAGTCTCAAAGTCTATATTTGATGTTCTCTCGTAAGGTGCGTCGGTAACTCCTACAGAGAGCTGCGGCCCTGGTATCTGAGAGTAAACGCGCCAGTATTCGGCTTTGACCGAGCACATGTTCTAGGGCGCATGCGCCCCGCCATTTCGGCCGACCAATCAGCATCGAGCAATCTCAGAACCGGCCGAAAATAATACAAGTACATTTACTGACTGCATAAAGTCCTTTAAAATCATTAATTAAGAAGGACGGGAAGATTGTTATTGAGATTTGATTATTATTTTTATTACAATTTTTTTTTTCGTTGTTCTTGTGGATTGCGAATTTTACATGGTATGTCCTGATCTCGTACTAGTTCAACGGTTGGTGGTTAGATGGCGCTTTTATAAATTACTTAAAATATACTGAAGGCTTTTTTATCTATATCCGAATGTTCCTATCTACGAAATGTAAGATATGGCAGTATCACTTTTTAATACCACCCCAAAATAAATAAAAGGGATTTCGCTATCAAGTGAATAGTATTTCTTCAATACTGATTAATTTTATAAAAGCAAAACCTAACAATGTGGAACGTTTCGAAAGTAGCACAAGGCTCAAATTTTCTATAAATAATCTCTTGACAATGCATGACCGTAATTTTATCCGGTCCTATATCGGAAGGAATAAAAAACAACTGCACAAGATTGGGACATCCATAGAGTTGTCTGCTGACTTTTATGATTTTGTTTGTAGATTTTTTGTATTACACTGGAAATACAAAAAAGAAATAATCATTGTATAGATATTTTATGGAATCGAGAATTTACAGGTACAGATTTTTTTGGTAACTTATTTTTTTTTAAAGTATATAGATTCATATGTACAAATAAAAATTATGCTCACGAATTACTTGTTTAGACGAAAATATTACTAGTTGTAGATACCTAGTATTATTACTAAGAACAATCTGGCTAGATATTTCGAATGTTCCAAATACCTAGATTAATAAAGTTACTAACAATATATGCACACACGTCTTTGACCCAGAGGTGTAGGCAGAGATTATTCTATTTGGCACACCTCTCTCGCTTCTTTCACATTCATACGTCTAAGCATACATACGGCTTTCGTAATTTCTTATGTCAATCTTCTTTCATCCTTTCAACAAGTCCGTACCACCAAAGCATACCCTTCTCAATATTATTTTTTACTATTCATGGCAAAGTAGATATTTATTTTATACATCAAATAGAAATACGCAGAGGTATATATGATAAAAGGTTTGATAAAATACGAAAAAAATTCAATCTGATTCGAATTTAGGTATATTAATACATTATAGGTATATTAATAAATGGAAACGGGGACGTAAATCCGATTTATTTTCCAAATCACTAAACAAAAGGTAACCTAAATATTTACCGAATAAAACAACAATAAGATATATCAATAAGCATCAATCATCTGAATTTAATTATCGCCACAAAAATAAAGATACAAAAATAATAGGTAAACGTGGAATGAAGTCTCCATACATGTCATTGTTCTAAACACACTTTTAACTTAACTAAGGGCTTATATACCAGTCCGTAGGTACTTCACGCCACCCCTCCGGAACATAAAACGTTTTTTTTTATAGGAAGGGCTCCCCTTCTTTATTGAGAAAGCATGCTTTACGCTGCGATTATTACAGCGGTGAATGGGGGAGACGTCGTATTGCAGCCCTCACACAATTATAGCGAAGTCTGCATCGTCAAACGAATGCTGGAGCCGCATTCCGTTAGAACACGACGCGATGGAATATTTTACTTCGAATTAAAAAGAAAAACTGTTTTACAAGCAAAAATAAAATGAGATGTAGAATAAAAAGTCGGTATTTCAGATCGTATATCGACTTTGGTATTTGCTAAGACAGGCCTTACACTCTTAAAATTATTACGAGCTACCCGTTTACATGAGACCCCGAGTCCGATGACCTCACGACCGCGGTCTTGTACAAGTGGTATACAAAATGTTTATGCCCAGAATTAATCTAACAAGATAAACTAATGTAGCTTTCGTCATTCGTTGTTGAAATTTAAACAAAGACGCAAGAGGGGAGTTGAGATGTAAGTGCATGGGTGAACTGCATTCCACTCGAGTCTCATGTTATTGTGCACGGGTACTAACTTAGTTCCTGAGTAGTTAATATGTTATTTGTAAGAAATGTTAAATATGTTCGTGTATCAGTTTTTTACTTGGATATATTAAAATGGAGACATTCTTATCAAAATATGATTTATTATCTCATGCCCGAATCTTGAGCTATTTAGAATTCTGGACTGATACCGAAAAAAGGTCTTGCTTGTAACTTGGACCTGTTAACAACTATTGTCCTGATGTAGTATTTGCAGAATTAACCCACTCTATACACCCTTTATATGTTGGTTATGATGGTGATGCATTCATCTTATTGTATTGATATATCCAGTTTGCATATGAATTCTATTCATCTGTTTGTTTTCTTTTAGGGAAGCTTCCGTAAAAATGTGCTTTTTTTATTTCCCGCGAAATATCTCCGCATTTGTACAAGGCAAGCATAAAAACGCGGAGATGTCGCTCGGCATCATTACGGCAACGCGGGCGCGCCGGCGGTCGTTGTGCCGCACGCGTTATTATGTAAATATAAAACGAAAAGGAAAGGTCGGTCGTTTTTGTGGCTGCATTATCTGATGCAGATAACGATTGTAATTAGTGAAGGATATCGCGGCGAAGGGCCGCGCAGGTGGACTGTTCCCACGTCATGCTCTCCCAGTACAATTTACTTAATTTTATCATTTTTTCAGTTTTTTTTACCCTTGAGCAAAAAATGTGAAAGGCGTTTTTATTTATAGTTGTCGTTTGGTTAAAAGTCGATAAAAAACCTATTTATTTTTTTACTGGTTAGGAATAAAGATAAAGTTTCAGACCTATGTTACTGTAGGACCTTTTAATTGTAATTTTTACCATGAAAGATATTTTAGACTAAATTTGAACGTTTTCCAGATTTTATATCTGTCTATCTATTTAGGTATTTTTGATTTTACTCTCGTCTTGAAAAGTATGAACCAAAAATTGTTTTCTACGAGATAGTCAATGACAGGACTTAATAAGAAAGACTGAACCATCGAGAAAGGATTATTCTATTATCGAGTCCATGAATTTAAATAAACTTTTTTTGGACCTACTGGGTACATGTTCAGGAACTGGTCTAAATTGTGAATGATGAAAAAATTAATAGATTTTTGTTTTAAGCTAGACCTATGTAGATTGTTTCCCTCCTGTATGGGTATTAGGTATGTTCTATTTTGTAAATTGCTTCCTACTTTAATAATAGTATTACTAAAATATTATAATAACAATGGAGTGTAATCAGGCTCGGCGTTGCGGGGAGGGTCGGCACAGGATCGGGAAGTCCATGAAGCCCCTAGCGGCAGGCCGCCCTCCCGTTGACGTTTTGTTTTTTTTTTCGCTTCATCCTTCATAAATCCCATATCTAGCGACCGCCGCGGGGTCTGATCCCACTTAATTGAGTTATTAGTGACATGTTTATCTTTGGGAATGAAATTAGATAGGTGTCAGTCAAATTAGGGTGCGTTCGTTGATTTCTACACGATAGCTGTACCAGGACAGGAGAATCGACAACGTGGGTCCTGGGTTTCAATCCTTGTGCAGAAAAACAAAATGATTTGTGTTTTTCAAAAATGTCTTATTATATCACTAGTGTTTGCTTTCGGGGTCTAGTTCGTGCTCGGTTGTTGGCGATAAGGTCACTTTCTATCAAATTTGGGAGCTCAGAGGCGATTGCTATTTCTATTTACATTAAATTAATTTATGAGGGAGTATATATATATATACCTCGAGCTCATAGAATAACAATGTATCTAATAAGTGTTATTTTTGCTTTTTCACAGGTCTTATGCGATTAGAACAATGCCATGCATAATCTCAGTCCTCACCCTCCTTCACCTTAATTGTTTTAATTCTATTTCTTATGTCTATGTCTGATATGCACCTTCGTTCTCAAATCTAAATGGGATCGACAGAAATAGATACCAATAACTATAAGCATTTCACCAACTTTGTGTATGAGGACATTTTTCGGTGCCTATTAAGGCATACTGTACACTGAGGCGCTATTTAACGAATGCATCCAAACTACGATACGCAAGATGCAGGCAAGATACACACAAGCGTAAAATGACGATGTCGTGCGCTTATGTGGCCAGTAGCCCTAATTTTGGCAAGTGTTTTTTTGGCGTTCAAAATAGTTTTAAAAATAAATTTATTGGTAGGTAAGCCTACAAACGGGAATCTAGCCCTCTGACCGTGATATCGTTACTTTCAAATTAGTAACTATATCACTCACTCACGATATAAGTTCACTTACCTGTTATTGTTTTTATCGTTTTTAATTTAGTTTGTCCATTTTATATTACGTTAAATAATTGCAGATATACCTAATTCCCTTCAACTCTACATTACTTTTTAAAATTCATTAAATATTATCCGCAATCCTTTAAAGCGGTGCTAAATTTAAAATTCCTCTCTTTAGAATGATTATGGAAATTTTGTATTAGTCCCGATAGCAAACAACGGGTCCCCCTCGCCACTATTTGTTCGACTTGGCCACAAGTGGCGTAAGACGAGGGTCCAAGTGCCCTTTGTATTCCGAACACGAGAGTAGGTACCTCCTGATCCTGTAATTTGTTCAAATACACCTCGAGTCAAGTCTAACTATACCCGTGATTTTTTTTGTTACAAATTCGAACGTGTGTTAATATTGACAGTGCCACCCAAAATATTTAAAGTTTTAATTGTCATGTTGTTTCTAACCCACGTCTTTATTACTGTAAGGGTAAGACGCACATTACAACCTTGAGGTACGCACTTTTCATACATCTTGTTACTTTTCTCCTCTCTGTGAGCCTGTTACAATGGAAGGTACCAGTGGATGAGAGTCAATCGAATTGATTATGCGTAATTTATGAAATCCTATTATCATTAAGTTCAAAACCATATAAACTTAATGTTTTTAATATTTAGTACTTTTAAAGTTGATTGAAGAAAAATTGATTCTCCCGCCAACTTAGTCGTCGTCGATTCAACAATGCACCGATTTAATTGTCGGCTCGTTCGTTCGATTGTGTCGTTCACCGTTCCGCTAACTGCAGGTCGACGTCACACCACTGTTGCCACTCGAATGACGATCCACGAAATAAAGAACGTACCGTTACACAAATTCATAATTGACTTAAGTTACCGTAACTTATACGTTGCATATGGTCCCATGTAACGTCATCGCGATAGGCAAGAAAACACGCTTTCACCAAAATGACACGGACAAGGACGGTAAATCGCTCTATATCGGGCATGAATATTTTTTGTACCAATAAATCCGATAAAATGTATCAGACCGCTTGACGAACGTCTTTAAACTACTTTAGGTTAATTGCCGCACCTACGTAAACATCCGTGAATTTTTAGTTCGTTTCACAAAAGGCGGCTAATAAGTACCTTAACGTTATCCAATTTGCACCTCGTCGTAAATCCACTTATATGCTACATACAAGCCACACATGCTACTCGAGTCGCGGCCGAGTAGCGACTGACTGAGGCCGTCTACCAATACCGCATCGTGCGTCTCGCAGACCCCGACTCGCTCGCCTTGTCTCACATATCGGCTTACTCTTCGCACTCATAGCTTGGTGACTGCTCGCGCGCTAACCGCTGCGCGTTTATACGCTCCTGGTATTCGACTTACGAAAGAAAACGTGCAATGAGTATCCACACAAAAGAAAAAATGTTTTTTTTTAATAAACTTCATTGTGGTTTTTTGTATTAAATGAAATAGACTGAAAATGTTTGTGTGAATTTAAAAGGATGTTATCAAAGAATGATAATGAAACTTCTTTTTTCGAGTCTGGAGATCTGAAGTTGAGTCCTAGGGACTGTTTATAAAGCAGGTTGGTATAAGAAATATATTCGGACCTGCTCGCTAAGACGGCAATAGGTTTCTTTCCGTCATCTAGTATTTCTTTCCAGTCCTTTGTTTACTTGCTTACTGCCAATCCATTAGGATAAGAAAATTCAAAACTTTGTATTTTAAAACAACTTTGAAAATACTTTGGTAAAGTAACTGTCTACACGATAATTATACAATAATCGAGGAATGGATGCCGAGACACGTCACGTCCGCCTTTGCGGAGGTCCGAACGTGTCTCGAATGTTAACAACGTGTGCAGTATATAAACTTACAAGTTTAAACTATGCGACGTGCGAGTAGAAACTGCGAAGGTTCCTACGAGGCATATCCAATACGTGTATTTCTATTTGGTTATTAGACTTTATGAAGTTGAAATAAAAAGCGAACGAACAACAAAGGTACGTTTAAATTAATTCCATAGAAGGTGGTGGCAGCCTCGTTATTGCTTCAATCGCCCTGGGTCTAGCGACGAGATTCATCCTCTGACATTTTCCACTACCTTCCCACCCTCGCGGATTATTTCCAGCGCCCTTTTAACGCCCGCCGGGGGTCGATTCAGCTACGAAATTAAATGGAACAATTGAATAATACGATTGTACACTCTCGGCGACTTCGAATTAAGCTCTATTTTGTTTGTTATATGAAATATGCAATATTAAAAATGTCCAGAATATTGAATATGGAATGCCAATTTGCAAAGGTTTTCTGTAAGTGATAATAAAATGCCACTTTGCTCATGATGGAATTTTGGCGAAACGTTTTACAGATCTAACTGGATAGACAGCGTTTTATCGCTTTGAATGTTTGTCGTGGATTTTTTCCAACTATTAAACGAAGTACGAGCCGTTGTGTCGGACAATGGCGGCCACGCGTCTGTTGTATCAAACAATCGTCTGTCGCCGATTGAATTATTATCATACAGCGAATACAATAACAGAGCGATGCGTTGACTGCTGTCCCTCGCATACCGGCACATTGAACAATTAAACATGCACGCTCTGATAATGGTGGAATGTTTTTTAATTAATCCCTTTATATAAGAATACACGGTAAATTTTTATTATATATAACCACCTTTAAAAGAAATGTTAAGTCATTTGCGGGTTACAAGGTTGGGGTACAGATCAACATAAGTCAGGTATTCGAAATATTCTCTTCTTGTAATACCTACTTTTTCATTGATAAAACCGTAATAAATTAGGATCGGGCATAGTAATTCGCAATCAATTCAATGACATTTTAAGACGAGACAACATTAAGCTGACACGGCTTTAAAAATTGTTATAAAAAAAATCTTAATTGATAGTTTAAGTTAGGTACCTATGTAACGTTTAAATTAAGTAATAGAGTAGTCCTTTGTCCATTAAAGGTAGGAAGAGCATCTGAACCTCTTTTTCTGTTGCGTTCAGGTGAACTGCTTGCTCATTTGCCATCTTCTATACAAAAAGACTTGTATAATCTTCGTTGAAACATGAAGTATTTTATTTTTATTTAAAGAGCTTGTTTACGTATCCTTTCAACTTATTTGCGTTACCATAAAACGACGAGCGTCAATTGTTAGTCTCATAAGTACCTATACCACAATACGACGATCACGCATTTAGCTCGCCTTAACGTAAGTGTACACCGCTAAAAACATCATATAAAACATGTTGTTATCTCTCTCCTTCTGTATAAAAAAAAACAGAGAAGACAACATGTGTTAGGTGAATGTTTTCAGCAGTGTAAACTCACGGTTACCATAAAATGTTCAATCGTTAACATTGCTATAGAGATATAAAATCTTTATAGTCCACAAACATGAACGGATACGAGTTAGTCCGTGGTAGGTACTTAGTCGCCGCGTAAAAAGGCAGAATTGTAAACAAAGTCCTTACAATGGTATTGCGCGTCCCTATCGACAAACTATCGCAGCGGCGAATCGTCTGTGACAGTCATGACTTGTTTAAGGCGCGTCGGTTGATCGTTTTAATGTAACATATTAGGTTGTCAAATATCTCCCTTCCGCCTTTTTGTCTTTTGAATTTCGCGGCTATGTACAAAGTGCTACAGAGCTCGTATCTAGCAATACTATACATAATTTGAAAGGTCTTGACATAACCTACAAAACGACGCTATGCAT
>DWTW01001580.1:0-12361 GCA_018246275.1 Papilio slateri
GCAATTAGCCCCCTTCTTCGGGTACTGAGCGCGGTCGCGAGTGTAGTGTGCGTGTGGGGCCAGGGCGGCGGGCGCGACTCAGCCGCCACCGCCTCCGCCTCCGCAACAGACGGCGCTGCTACCGCTGCCCTCGCAGCCGCCGCCGCCGCCGCCGTTGCAGAGTCGGCCGCCGCAACCACGCGCGGACACCGATGTCAAGGTATATTTTTTTATAGTAAACTAGCTAAAGCTGACCCGCGCAACTTTGCGCCAAATCGGTTATTACCAGTTCCGATTGTATTTTCAAACGCGAAAAATCTTTTAAAAAAAATCAAGAACCCGATTGCAGCGCCATCTACTGGACCCAATTGTGTATACAAACTATCAATATTAATTATTTTAATTTTAATATAAAATATTGAAAATATATACTAACAAAAAAGTAGTCTATAGCACTCCGGGATAATATACCATATATATAACAAGAAAAAAATCCTCTCACCCCCTTCAAATCGTCTTCCCTTTCCCATCCTTTCTTCATTAGAACATGTTAGGACTATAATCAGGCTTCCGGTACCTCATTCATCAGACGAAACAAAGAATAATTCTACTTCACGCCTGTCTTCTGTGAGGTGGTATTTCACCGGTCGAGGTGGTCCATTCTTGCAATAGATGTTGCACGGTCTACCACTGTTGAAAATCTCATATGTTTCCACTTAGGAAACTTTCATCAACCATGATATTGGCATATGATGGTGATGGTATGATGGTAGTGTGTTTAACACATTACGTGTAAAAATGTGTAGCAGAACAGTCGCCGCGCGGTGCAGCCGTGCTCGCTGGCGTGCGGGCGCGGCGCGGTGCCGTCCCTGGCTTGCGCCGCCTGCCTCTGCCTCTACCACCCCGCTTGCGCCGGCCTGCCGCATTCACAGCAGGCCCCCACCAACTTCCTGTGCAAGGTACATCAACAAACACCTCAAAGATCTCCCATACAAACATTTCTACGCCAAATATGAAGTACTCATGAAAATAAAAACAAAACAGTGGTTCTAGGATTTTGGGTACGTACTGAACGATGCACCATTATATACGCTCCTCCAGATTTCCCATCCGATGAACCGACGATCTATGATCCTTGTTGACTTTTGGAGACGTCACTCAGACAGAGTGCAGAAGTATTAAGATGGGTTCATGAACGCAGTCATCCCCATCCGCCACACGGCAGTCGTCGATAAACAAATATGTAATTTTTTAATGGACAGAGGAGGGGATAAATTGGACAAAAAAATATTCCCTTTTCCAATCCATCCCCTCCTCGTCCAGTCCTCTTCCCTCTCCCATCTTATCCTTATAAAGAAAGGATGGGAAAGAGAAGAGGACTAAAATTGGGCCTCCGACACCTCACACACATCAGACGAAACGCAGAATACTTCTACTTCACGCCTATCTTAAGGTCTCTTATGAGCCCTAAATACTTCTACTATGGGTATAAGTATTTTTTTTATGGAAGAAGGTGGCAAACGAGCAAGCGGTTCACCTGATATTAAGTGACCGCTACCCATAGGCCTCCGCAACAAGCTAATGAGTTGCAGATGCGTTACCTACCTTACTTAATGAACAGAGAAGGGGATTACCAGAAAAAGGATATTTTCTTCTCCTATCTATCCCCTCCCCCGTCAAATCTTCTTCCCCCTCTCATCCTTTCCTTGATTAATAAGGATGGAAAGGGGAAGAGGACTAGAATTAGGCACCTGGCACCTCACTCATCAGATGTAACGCAGAAATATTTCTACTTCATACTGGATTTCTGTGAGGTTGTGGTGTTTCACCAGCTGTTACTGCCGCGTGCTCTACTACTGTTAATATAGTATTCTATAAAGTCGAGCAAACTTGCTATATATGAAAATAATTTATTTGATACGCACTTTGTAGAACTGTCGGAAGTCCACCTCGCCTCCGTTGGAGCCTCCACCACTCACACACAAGTCTGGTGCGACCGCCGCCGCCGCCGCGTCGGGGGTGCCGGAGGGCGGGCCTGGGGGTGCGACCCCGATGAGGCGGCCGCCCGCTCATATACCGAGCCCCCTGCCAGTCCCAGTGCCGGCTAAAGTGCGACCAGATAAACGTGTGCTGTTACGTATGAAGGTATGATTTCGTTTGAATTATTTATGAAACGTGTTCCTAATAGAGTTCTAATCATATTTATGATAATAATCGTCCCGCATGACTAGAATCTCGTGAAAGCTGAGAAAAGTTAATGAAGTACTTAGACTTGGCTCACGAGATTAACGCCATGTGGGGTGTAAGATCGACTACCATTAATCCGATAGTCGTGTCGGTGAACGGACTTTTAGCGAAGAGCTTCGATCAACATCTTAAGAAGCTCTCGCTAAACAGTTGGATGAAAGGTTTGATACAAAAAGTGGTACTTTTGGAGTCTGCCTGCATTGTGAGAAAGTTCCTCTCTCTGTAGCCCTGACCACTGGCTGGATGCCCGCCATAGGACTCCGCGGCCGGCGGAACACTATTTTTATACAATATATTTTAGAATATCTGTTGTTTTTGTAGATTTTTTAGCTTGTATAAAGAAATAAAGAATAATTATTGACAATAATTATAATGGTGTATAGGGAGCAGGATTGTGTCATTTAGTTGGATTCAATTTAATTTGCAAGGTGGCGGGCGGCAAGGAGGACGGCACTCGCGTTTGGGCTGTAGCGGCGCCCACGTCGGGCAGCGGCGCGGGCAGCGGTAGCGGCAGCGCTACCCCCCCGGCCGGCGTCAGGCCGACGCTACCGCAATCTCTAGCCGTGCTCAATGGCAGAAGATTTATAGTAGTACCCCGGTCGCTCGTGCACCCCGACCCACACTGACATATAATCAAAACACACACAAATAATCACAACACTCTCATATTCATCACCTTTCGATGTACTACAGAGGTGATGTTAAATTCTGTTGGGGTGATAGACATATTCAGAGTTGCATTGTCAACATGGCTGGCTGCAACCGGTGTGATCTGGTGTGATCCGGTTCGATCGGGTTTTGTGTGATTTTGTCTGCAAAATATCACGTACTTATAAATACAGATTTGTGAGCGAACAGCAGCAACATTAATGACGTATAAGAAATTAATCTATTAATACTTTTGACTACGACATCAAACCAATACCTGCTACGTGTACTTGGAGATATCAGTGCTGTTTAAATTTCGTATAAAATGATTTCTATATGCTTGGGCAGTGGTAGAGCCCGCAACAACATCTGTTGCACTGCAGGCCCGGCTCGACCGGTGAAATACCACGACCTCGCAGAAGACAGGCGTGAAGTAGAAGTATTCTGCGTTACGTCCGATGAGTGAGGTACCAGAAGCCTAATTCTAGTCCTCTTCCCCTTCCCAACCTTTTCTGATAAGGATGGCATGAGAGGGGAAAAGGAAATATATTTTTTTCTGTTTATCCTCTCTGTTCATTAAAGGTAGTACCTTGTTGCAGATGCCTATGGGTTCTTCTTCTTACGCTTTTTCCATAAATAAGGCATTATATATGTTGAACTGTGATCGCTGAAATTTATACAGCTAGACTAACAATTTACTTATTTTTATGGAAGATTGTGGCAAACGAGCAAGCGGGTCGCCTGATGTCAAGTGACCGCTACCCATAGGCATCCGCAACAAGCAAATGAGTCGCAGGTGCGCTACCTACCTTTGATGAACAGAGAGTATGTATTTATGACAGCATGAATGTGAATAGAGGAAAGTGTATTAGATTGTAAACTAAAATTGAGTATAGTTCAAAATTGCCATATTAAAGGAATATGTTTTTTTATATTTTAGTTGTAAGATTTCATAAGGTTTTGATAAATGTCAGTGTTAATTGTAGATCACTATATACACCATACAAATCACATGTCTGTCTTTGAATGTACTCAGTGGTCGGAGAGAGCTGGGGCATAATGTACTCTGATTCACAAAACAATAAAATATATAGGTTTTTAATGTAAATAGATCTCATATCTATATAATATAGTACGGAAAAAGTGAGGTGCAAAATTCAGTCAAGCAAAAGTTAGTAATATTTAATTTGTTAAGTGTCTGTGAAAGAATGCTTCAAAGAAATAAATATTTATTCGAGCATATGGACCCAGGGGTCGGTAAGTAGTTCTAAGGAGGTCCAGAAAAACAAAAAATATTAACGGCTAGTATGTGAAAATATTGTTTAAATTAATATGTAGGTACAATAAATGATATTTGGTGATCCTACGTTTGCCGACCTCTGAAATAAGACAAGGAAATATAGACGAAAAATACTGCAAAGATAACGTACAGGTGAAAGGGAAAAGAGGGAGGATGTGATCGTTTCAAATGACAGAACGGTGTTATTCTGTCGTTTGAATAACTGTCATGTCAAAAATATACCGACAGTCAAAGACAGGCAACATTTTTTTGCATGAACAATGAATCATCTGTGATTTAATATTTTAGCTTTATTTTAACATAATGAAATTTGTTTCACGTGATGCAGTCGTTTAGTCGAGTAAATTATTTAATGAAATACAATGTGAAAGAAATATTTTACAATTAACACTCTCATATATCAAAAAAGAGAACATTGTTGGCTAATAAATCGTACCACAAGTAACAAATGTACAGGAAATACATTTAACAGTCCGCTATTCCGCAAATTAGACTCCTCGGTTTCAGTCACCCTGATCCTAAGCCCAAGGTATGACGGTACCTTCAAGAGACCACCACCATCTTTCGACCACATCAGGTGGGATTGTGGTGGGGTAAGGTTTATTCATAAGAAAGCTGAGTTTAGAACACCACTGTCTGAACACAATTTCGTCTCAATCTAACAATATCGATACTAAATCATATTTGTGGTGCGATTTACAAACGTCGACTTCATGTTGTTATTTTTAAAAATTAATATGTATTTGTGGTCAAATAGCATCTTTAAGGTATTCACAAATTACTTTTTACTATTTATTTCAATTTCACGACGTAAACTTTTTTGTAAATTGTACAAGAACGCATCGACGTCATCATTCCAGGCGTCATGGCGCACGAAGCCTGGTCTGAGAGAAGAGTCTGCATAACTTAGCGAACGATGAATAAGTGGGAAGCATCTTGAAATCAGAAATCAGTTTGTCTGTCTAGAATGTTTTGTCGATTTTTAGGTTTTTTTTTAAATACCTTTATATTGAAACTCCAATTTATTTTATTGGCTTAAACATTAAAAGGTGGAAAATTGATTGTGAATCAAGTCTGTTGATCTCATTGGAGTTATACAGTCGTGAGAGATGTGTATACAATCTCTGGTGTGGTAGGTGTTACCTACATAAGGAATTGGACACTAATTTTGTAATAGTTAACCCCAGTGGTTTTCGAAATTCGATTATAATTCTTTAAGTTTTATTTATTATAGTTATTTTCAAGTATGTAATATTTTAGTTTTCTTTTCCATGAAAACTTTATGCCAAATGTGTTTCATTTCGCGTATACGGACAAAGTCAGTCTATAAATCGCACGAAATGAACGTAGTTAGGTTATTTGTAAATTGTCCAAGTGTCTTGGTTAATTATTGTATTATATACTTATTAAGGGCTTGCGATGTTTTATAATAAATTATATAAAAAAAAAACGGAATTGTTGAACGTTACTTATGTCGTTACGTATCTTGTAACATCGTGACGGAATTCAAGGTAATATTTTTAACTATCATTTGTCATATAAATTTATCTATTATAATAAATAACCGTTATAAATTTAACCGCGCAACTAGTTACGTTATTTCCAAGAAGGCAAACGTTTCTGCGATTCGATTTCAAAGAGATTAAAACAAAATGTTTCGCCTTGTGTTAATTGTCGAGGCGCTGTCTAAGATATTGATTATTTTGCCATTGAGTTTAAAATGTTTTGAAATCTGCAAGCGGTACGATTTATCTAACGATTTTACGGCCAATATGAAAATACACTTTTGGTGCCTTATCTATTGAAAAGTGAACAGCGATTACTGTTTTATACTTCTGTCTACGCCAGTATTTCCCAACCTTTTTTGTGCCCCACCTTAACATTTCTAAAATTTTATGTCCCCATTCATAATTTTTAACATTAAAAAATTGATTTGTTCACTTGACTTACGACTTTTGACGACTCTAATCACCCAGTTGATATTTTGGTAACGTCAACGAAATTATACCTAATAATTGCCCCCCCTTAACCATGAAATTGTCCCCCCGTGGGGCGTGGGCCCCACTTTGGGAAACACCGGTCTACACCGAATTATGATAAACATTATTGATAATTTAAACATATACGCTTAATATGCAGAGATATTACTTACCTCCAGACGACTGATCGGCGTGTCAAAAGTGAAGCCACTTAAGTCGCGAATTGGCGACTTTGTAAAATCCCACAGTCAAACGTTTCCCGCGGTACGAATTCTATTGTGCTGTGAAATTCTGTAAACTTAGCCTCGAGGAGATAATATTGCACGATCATTACATTTCACAAGTAAATAATTAACTATCGGAATTATAAAAAATTACTATAGGAAATATATTTGCACAAAAGGAAATCTAGCTTAATTTTTCTATATGGAAGACGATATTTGGAGGTTTATAAATCTATGATAATATGTATTGCAGCGAGAAGGCGGGACGCGGGCGCGTCGCGAACGGCGCGGCGTCCCCGCTGGCGTCGCCGCGGCGGCGCGGCCGGCCGAGGGCGGACGACGCGCACGCCGACCACTTCACCGCATTCTGCTCGAGGGCAAAGCAAGATAACTACAACGTCGCCGTACAGGTATACACGCGCCTTTAACTCGATCCTTACCTCTGGTAATAACTATCCAAAGTAATTAGAACCTTGTTGCATTGTCCACTAGTAATGACTCGGTCGATGGAAACTGCCCTCGCATTGCAATGGGCACAGTAAAAGACATAGGATACCTTTCATCGCGAAAAAGAACTGAATTTAAGGACATGAACGTGTTGTGAAAAGCTAGTTGGAAATAATAACTATCTAATTCGTACGGACACTTCGCATTGTGACGATCGCATACCGAATACTTTAATTTGTTCGTTCAGTCTATGAACTGAAAGTCGCTCGAGATTCTTGAAAAATGAAATGTTCTTTTTTTTAAGTGAAGATTTTGGGACGTTGTGCATTTTATTTCATGAAATGAAACAAAAAAATATTAAGTCAATAAAAAAAGTCAATCAATCTCTCTCTCTCTCTCTCTCTCTCCACAGTGTATTCATCTCATTTTGTTACAAATTAACCAGAATACAAAGGTTCACTTCTACCGCGCGTGAACTCACACTCGATTTCGTCTCTCTTGCACTCGCTTTCTCTTTCTCTCTCTCTCTCTTTCTTTCTCTCTTTCTCCCTCTCTCTCTCTCTCTCTATAGCTTTCTTTCACTCTGTTTCTCTTAAAATAAAATCTAAATAAAATCCAAATAAAATCTAAATCTATTGCTGTAATGTTTTGCCTTTAACCTCCAAATCCGAACCTCGAGCTAAAAAAAATCTTATTGGTTTACTGCTCAATGAATTAGAAAAATATAATTTGGTGTAATGACACAATTTCAGCTTTATATAATAACGTTTTTGTGTATGAGATATATTTTGATTGTTTCAGATATTCCAGTACTTGGGCATGAGGGACCTGGCTCACTGCGCCCGGGTGTGCAGGATGTGGGAACAGATGGCGTCGACGCCGGCGCTCTGGAGACACGTCAGGATGAAGAATTCACACGTGAGCCTCCTCCTTGCACTGTACATTTGTATGCAACTGAAAAACAAGACAATCGTCTAAATGAAAAGATTTTAAAATTTACAAAGCAATTTCAATCAAATTCATTTTTCGTCTTGGCTCATTTCCTCTTTAACGTTTTTAAAATCCCTTACACAAAATCAATATCTACAAATTTTCCATTTTAAACATCAACACAATGTCTAAAAAAAAAATCAAACCGTTCTACACGCAGGAACAACGACCAAGTGTTTAAAGCTTGCGGGAGCTGTGTTTGAGTATTGGAAGTGTCTTATCGCGCGTTACATGCTCTGAGCTGAAGGAAGCGAGATCGAAAAAAGTGTAATAAGACTTTTTTCCGACACTGTATTTTTTTATATTTGTTACCTCAGAACTCCGCTTCTGATGAACCGATGCCGATGATTTTTTTATTATTTTAAAATTAATTTGGCCCAAAATGGAAGGGATGTCTACAATTATGTGCTTTAATATTTTAGAAGTAAATATTTTTTGTGTCAGTGGACAAGTATTAATTACCTTATAGACATCCTAAGATGAAATATAAAATAGATTCTCATTTGATATTTTCTGATAGCTGTAACATAATGTCGTTAGGTGAGCGACTGGTGCGGACTGTGCGCGGCGCTCAAGCGCCACGGCACCAAGTGGCTGGACCTGCGCAAGATGCTGCTCCCGCAGAACGACACCGTGTTCTGGGACCAGTTCGCCGAGCACATCGGCACCGTCGACACATTGGAAAGGTCAGTACCCAGCTAAGTGTCTAGTGTTAACAAAACTGTTGCTGATGATCTAGAACAGGGGTGAGCAACCTTTTCAAGCAAAGGGCCAAAAAAAATATTATCGGCGGGCCAAAATCTCATTTTTATATATGCTTCAAAATAGATGTATGGACAAAATAGGCATCGATTAAATATGGGATTGATTATAACGAAATTTATAAATTGCAGTACTAAGACATTGAAATCGAATAATTAAGATATTGTAGTAGACAAATATAGAAAAACTTTAACTTGGATACGGTATATTTCAATTATTGCTCGAGTTATTAACTACGTATGTTTATAAAATATTTTTTTATTGCTAAAAATCCGTGTCGTAAAACCCTTCGCGGGCCGCACAAAATATGTATTCGAGCCGCGGGTTGCTCACCCCTGATCTAGAATGATCTACGTTAGTTAATATATTAACTGTTAATCTCTCTGTTAAAAATGTTTTATAAAGCGAAGATGTTCATTAAGTTGATTTCATAACGTTAATAATATCTATATTTATATATAACTAATATAAGTTTATTCTTATTTGTCAAAAGACAAAATTAGACACAAATAGTGTGGCGACATTCCATATTTTCTTTTTAATGAACGAATGATTCAAAAAATGAGGCTCGCCTGACGTTCAGCGTTATAATATTGACGTACAAGCAACAATTAAAAATCATTGGTCAACTTTTGACAACCTCGAACATACAAAATGTTTCATTGGTTCCAACCGTTATAAAGACGTGCCAATGATATTAATCCAATTGGCAAGATGTGAGTCGATGATTATTGTATGCTTGCAGGTTGGAGATGTGCCGGTGTCCGGCGCGCGCGGTGGAGGCGGCGATGGCGCGGGTGCCGTCGCTGCGCGCGCTGACCGCGCCCGCCATCCGCGACGCGCGGCTCGACCCCGCGCCGCTGGCCGCGCTGCCCCGCCTCGAGCTGCTGCGCCTCAAGTCGCTCGCCGGCCTCGCGCTCGCGTCCGACCTGCGCCCGCTCGCCGCGCTCACGAGGCTGCAGCACCTCTCGCTCACATCCATCAAGGTACGCCCGCCGCGCCTCACACCACGCACTAATAAGGTTCTTATTTCAATTAAAGGTAACAAATATATTGCCAAAAGAAATATCTTTTAATATTAATGTGATGGGTGGGTTTGTTTCTTGTCGCAAATTGAGTCAATTTTAGGAGTAATTTTGTACAATTTTAATTCTGTCAATCCTCGGTATCACGGCGACATCTGTATTTCGGCCTCACTTAGCTGCCAACAGTTCAAACGCTTAATTAGTACGCGTTTGTTAAGTCTGTCGAAAGAAAAATGGTTAGCGGTCATCTAAATGGCTTGAAATTGAAAATACTTTTGACTTGCTTTTAATTTCTAAGAAATCAAAATATCTTGTAAATTAATGAATGGATAGTAATTATAATTTTAATCGTGCTTGTTGTGTTTTAGGAGCTGGGTTGGTGCGCGTGCGAGGTGGTCGGCCAGCTGGAGCAGCTGGAGTCGCTCGAGCTGGGCGAGTGCTCGTTCGGCGCGGCGTTCGCGACGGCGCTCGCCCGGCTGTCGCGCCTGCGCCGGCTGCGGCTGGAGCGCGGCGTGGCGCACTGCGCGGCGCCAGCGTTGCTGCGCGCCCTTGCCACCCTGCCCAGACTCACAAGGCTCGAGCTCGTCAATTTTGACGTTAAGGTAACCCTGTAGCCCCCTCCCCCTCGTGAGACGGTGCATCCCCCTCAGCCACCCACCTTTGTTGACACACTCGAGTCGCAAACACGCATCAAGTTTCTTTTTTATATTGTAGCTAAACCTACGGCATAATCTTTAGTCTGGAGTTCCACTCCAGTTCCTAATAAATAGGGTCGTCGTGTAACGAATATCAATTTTTTAAATGTATTTTTTAGGATTTATTTAGGACTTTTGTTTTGGAAGACAAGTCAGTCCCGTCGTTTATACACACTAATAACAACGGTCGCTTATATGCTAATTAAAAATAATTCTTAAAACTGCATTAAAAAAAAAAACAAGCCAAGTTACCGTTTACGTAAAGCGCCTATTGTTATTTCATTTTCTACTTCTACTCCTAGGTGTCGTTATTCTTAATCTTAAAATGAAATATTTTTTCCTTTCTTAATAGTCCTGATCAGGGCTACACAGGCAATCAAAGTAAAAAATGTATTGTCATCGGTACTTCATATGGCTGCAAATTTCCAAGTCGATCGGTCTTTATAGATACAACTATCACACACTCTGGGGTCGGCACAGTACGACCATAGGCCGTACTGTAATAGGCTTTAGCTATAGTATTTTTCCGGCCGGCCGCAAACCCTCCTCGGAAATTATTCGTTTTACTAAGTCTTTTTTCATCAGTGCCATCAAAGACAATTCCGTTGGCGAGATAAACTTGTCAGGTTCTCCATTACTGTACACAACGTATCGCTGGCCGACATTTCAATTCCTATCTCCTGCGTTATAACAATTCGGCAATAATTTCCGTTCCACTAGAACCAGAGCCATAGGTACTAAGCGAAGCTATTTTTTTCTTTCTGCCCTTTTCTCACTTTATGTGAAGTCGGCACAGTGCGACCGTAGTCCGTACGGTAATCGGTCTTTTTACGGCCGGCCGCCTGCCTGACGCCAACCCCCTCTGGCGTATAGATCAAGCTAATTAAAGTCTGTTAAATACGCAACTTACTACTAATACTATAAGTATATATATACAAAATTAAATGAATCAACGAATATCCATGGAAATCAATAGTATGAACTTGTCCTTTGTTTCTGTTAGAATATGGCAATGCAGATAAATTATATAGTATTGTATAATCTTTGATTAAGAGCTGACAACACTGTCACTCTTTGTATCCGCTCTCTTGTCCTCCATTGCTTGATCTAGTAAGTACGTTGTGAAGTGTGTCCAAGTTATATTACATCTTCTGAAGATAACTTTTATTTAAATCAACCACAGTCTCTTTCTAAACAGTCCTACGACAGATATGTTTTGTGCGACAGGTGGGCTTCGACGACGCTTTGGCGGAGTGCAAAAACATTCAGAGACTGCTCATCATACCAACGTACGTGTCGCAGTCCGCCACCACGAATAAACAGGTATTTATCTTATATGTTACCTTATTATTTTAGATATATAGAAAAAAGACCCTTAAAAGAAAAAAATGGTAGAAAATGTATTGATATTCTCTAAATGTCTGAACAAATCTTTATAAATTAAAAGTAAAAGACGCATCCAAAATATCGTAGTACTTAGAGCAGATTATAATCATGGAGTATGTTTTAAATGACGAAAGTCTTACGCTATACCATCGGGCCATGTAGGCTTAGCAAAAACAGATTTTGACGAACAGAAAGACGTGTTTATCTATACAGGGTGTTACTAAAATACCACTAAAGGGGAAATGGTGGGGAAAAGGTCCTTTATAAAAAGTAGCATGATAAAAAATAGATAAAACAAAATGATTATCATTGACACGCAACCCTGAAAAATAATAAAAATATAAAACTAAAGAGTAGACTACCCAGAAAATTATTTACATCATTATCTAATTTCCTCTCAGAGGTAATTGACAACAATCGTAAAAGAATTGACACCATATTTTTTTCTTCTATCTTTTTAAGACTCTAATACTTAAGCAGTTTGAGTTCCTCATAATGAGATTGCAAACTTTTTAAAATATTAATTATAAAGCAATATTATCTTCCGTTAAAATAATATATCAAAATTCAGTTTCGTTATCAGATTATTAGGGTTGGCACGTTTTTTTTTGGTTTAATAAATATTTACTTTTTCATGGGTAATTATGCATTATTATTAAGTATGTAGTAGTATGTATTG
>DWTW01001581.1:0-12361 GCA_018246275.1 Papilio slateri
CCGAGCTTCGCTCTGCGGTGGCTTTTGTAAGATCGTGTTTTTTCGGAATGTTGATATTAGCGCCATCTAACAAAAAGATATCAGTACAAGTTATTATCGAGACAACACTCCAACAATAAACAATGCAAATACCTATCCAAAAATGGCGCATATAGTTTTTTTTGAGGAAATTACCTACGATAATATATAGGACAAGACACCTACTCGTATATAGATAAATTTAAAAATAAAAATCATACATAAATACAAAATTTCATCCAAAACGTTGAAGCCGTTTCCCACATTCAGATTATATATAAATATATATACAAGAATTGCTCGTTCAAAGGTATTAAATAAGATAAGCCGCACTAGTATTGTGGAAACAGGTCAGGATAACATAACGTTGAACAGTTATGTTAGATGATGAAATAATCATTACATTATGTATACTTATTTATCTATAGGGCTTTTTAAGTAAGAGCGGTATGCTAGAACCGCGCCAAACAAAAATTCGTAATCATCTACCCTAAGGTATATAATTTGAACATCAAAACGTTCTTTTCTCCTGCACTTCCTACAAAATTCAGAAGTAATAATACATCAACTTTATGCCTGTATACTGGTGGTGGTACTTCCCCGGCCCATTTATGCAACGGCTGTCGCCTCTACAGAGCTCTAACACTTTCGTATATACGAAAGAGTTTCCTATTTTCATTTAAATATATGTAAATTCTTAGCAATATGATGTTTCTTTTGTGAGAAAAATTATATTAACTAGTGACCGCCCACTAATGAAAATTCGGCCGTAATTCATATGAATAAAATAATAATTTAAAATCTTTTTGTTTTTAATATTAGTAGATTTGCGAAATAATCTACAAATATTTATTTAACCATTCCAATTAAGCCTTAGCTTGTGCTAGGATATGGTTCACAGCAATAATCGAATGGCGGATTCGAACCCACGACCTCATGTTCGGTAGTCCGCGCTCTTAACCATTGGGCAATTGGTGCTCATATTGTATGTTCATTGGTTATAAGTGATACTGTGTTTTAATGTGTACCGCGCGACTTCAACTCCACAGTCAAACCGAACAATCGGTTTTGTGGAGGTATTTCTATATGTATATGTATACAACAATGTTATAAATAAATAAAAAAAAATGGGGCGCTACCTCCTTTTTCTCGAGTTGTTTCGACATATTTTCGAATCGTCGTGGCTCCGATCTGGATGATGCCTGCAAGCTGAAATTTTTAGGATAAGTAGTCTTCGATAGTACCAAGAATTAATTATCTTACTTTTTATGGGCATCTGAAATACAGCGATTTCGTCACATACTGTCTCTGATGACTGATGACGACATACGCTCACCGATGATCATATAAACTCCTTGATACTTCCACAAGGCCTAGAAGGCTCAGATTTGGTATGTATGTATGGTATTAGGTATATTTTATCAAGTTTCATTAAACTTTACACGATTATTTTTGTTTAAATATTTGTCATTTTATTCATTTTAACGATATAAAGAATTGTTTTAACAACCTTAAATATTTGGAAAACCAATTTTAATGACTATTAACAATTAAAAATGGATAACACTTCAATTAATTCGGTATGCTCGGATAATGTAACATCTATCGTATCTTCTACTCTAATTGCGTGTCTGCGTTTTGATTTAACATACGACCGTGTACGGCAATGTACGTACAAAAAGTATTGACGCTGGTGCGCCAATCGATTAATTAGTGTTATTACATACAGTAGTACAGCGATCCATCTGTCGTAATTAGCCCGCGATCCCTTCCCGGCAAAAAATAATGACGCACCCTAAAACACTTTCAACTCTTTTTTTTCACTTTTAATCCAATTTGCCGAGGATTATGTTGGTAATTATATTTTTCCAATTGCCGCTCGTGGCTGTGGAAATTCGTTCGCTTGATTGCGAACCGAAAAATCCGTACTCCGTTGATTAGGCTTTTTAAATGCGATTGTGTGCGTGTTGTTAATGCGCCATACGACGTGCGAGATGTGCGTGTGTGTGTGGCATCAGTATTTTAAAATGCTTTCGCATAATGGCGGTGCGAAGGAGCATTATAAAATGCTCGGTTTATTATATGTAGAATTCTAGCTGACGTGAATTTAGTAAACATGAAATGTGAAAACTATTATTTGATCCTAAGGCCTAATCCTAGTCCTTTTCCCCTTCCTATCCTTTTCTAATAAGGATGAGAAGGGGAAGAGTATTTGATGGGGAGGGGATGGACAGAAAAGGGTAGGCAACGCATCTGCAACTAATTAGCTTGTTGCAGATGCCTATGGGTAGCGGTCACTTGATATCGAGTGAACCTGTTGCTCGTTTAACACCTTCTACTATGAGAAATCTAGGTAATATATTTTAAGTTAATACTGACACTAGGGGTGAACCAAAAGATGATGCGTGTGATTTGATTTATATCGAACGAGGTTTTGTTTCTTGTTTTCAATCCGCTAATACCAGTGTTTTTTTTCTGTAATTCGGATTACTTAGTACTAAAAGCACTTATTATATAACTTCTTAATTGGTCTTAATATGAGTATACTCGTTGGAGACTTAATAACTGGTGCGACGTTACGACAGGAGTAAAGGTTTGTGCGACATCATAACAAAAAAAGAGGTTTTTTTTTTCTTTTTACTTTAAACTAAGTGATCTAGTAACCATCCAAACCTGGGGCGGGTCGTTAATATTTAAAAAAAATGTATTCACTGCCGGATAAAGCCACTTCTAGACGAAGTTCTAAGTAGTTTCTACCACTTCCACATTGAAAAATTTTACTTATCAATAGAGAAAATACCATAAAATCTACTCACTAACAGGACAAGTTCGTAAAAGAGATTTTAGTTCAAGTTACATAGTGCGATAGTGTCCGTTGATACGTTCTTAATACGTCATACATTCCACGTGTAACCCAACTAAGTGTAAAAGCTGGCTAGGACAAGGGAGCTCGGCCGCAGGCCCGCGGTAACCTCGCGCGGTCGGTTAATCTTAGTTAATAGCGAGTTATTGTTACATTAACGCCGCCAGCGGGCGACAACCACCTCCGAATTAAGACGTGGGTCCGTTGACACACGACAAACTAGTGGCACCGTTTACATCGTGTATAACTTAACTTCCTTACTACGCACTGTTTTCCGTTATGCTCCATGTAGTATGATATTCCGAGTATACAATATTCCTTGATAAGATTATTTAAATATTTTAAAGAATACATAAATGGCAATGAATAGAAAATATTTAACATCAAAGTTATACTACGAAAATTTTTGTGAACTAGCATAAAAATAACATTAATTCAATTTAAAATAAACAATAATATAAAGAAGTCACAACGATAAAGCCTTAATGGAATAGTCATTGTTACAGACGACATAAGTAATACAAATTTTATTAAAATTTAATTATTACTTATTTTTAACATAAGGTATTGTAAAGTTTATTTAAAAATAATAACCAATACAAATGCTTATTACCGTACCGCAAGGAACAACGGAGATAGGAAATAGCATGCGGCGATCTCGCCTTCGCATTCGGCTAATGAGACCTAGTGACGTCACACGTACTGTCTGTGGACACTATCGCACGGCTAAACTGAACGTAGGAAATGTCGACCAACAAGTGATGACCTTTAGGTACGATATACAATTAGACATCGATACGTCCATTTCTTTACTCGGTCAGCTCCCTATTCCATAGAAAATGTATATATCTTCTCTAGAAAATACAGTCCTAGTACCATTTTTAGCACGATACTGAGTTAGCTTTCTGTATTCTTATCAGTCAAAATGAAAACGACCAATTAAAAAACTAGCAATGTAATACAGACCAAAATATCGGTACCCGATCAGCAAATTATTGTTTGCTTTTTTTTATTAATAAAGTATACAATCATTTGCTGGCCGAATACTAACGGCATTCATTAAACTGTTATCATTATGGTTTGTACCGATCGAACTACAACCAGCGTCGACATTGAAAAATAACCTTTATGAATTTATTTTTCCGTTTTCCCCGTTCCAAAAGCAAATAACTTACAGTCACACACACACACAAAATAAAGTACTAATGCATCTTCGTGCGGCACACACGCGTATCGACTACGCTGCGCCGCGCCAGTGTGTGTGCGCCCTAATTGCTTTTGTCATTAATAGACGCGAATACTTCTTAGTCGGTGTATTGTACAATTAGTAATAATGATGTATAATTAGAGCCGTGCGGTAATGTTTGTAATGTATCGCTGTAGTTTGTCAGTGTGTGCGCACCATCTATATACAGGCCGTTTCAAAAAAAACTTATTTAATTATATTCTGCGGCTGTAGAAGTTTAATATTAGCCATTTCATGAAGTGGTCAGTTGATTACCCATCAAATGTAGTACCGTAGTTACAGTTATCAGTATTCGTAATGCATTGTACCCATGAATGATGTATTGCCTGATTTTTCTAACACTCAATATCACCCTGTACTATACTTACAAATTATAATTCCGAAATGAGCTCGTATTACTCAGAACTCTAAAGCCAATCTTAAGAGAGACGATAACCTTAAAAAATTAAATTCTTCGACTATTAGATTTAATACTTTTAACCAATTTCGCTTAAAAAACCTGTGAACGCAGCAAAAATTATTGACTTCACCCAAGAATAAATCTATAAACACATAATATGCGATTCAAAAGGGAGCACAATGGGCCCGACATAAAGGCGGTCACACACCGCGCAGAACAATGCGGCCGCGCTATGAAATATGCAGCGACGCGGCGCGATCATAATCGAGACGTAATTAGGTGGTAATGCATGCGGCGCGACGCTGAAGTCGATAGCGACCTCATTGCTTATAGCTGCCGGTGTGTGCATATGTTTGTTATTTATTGCCTCTATGGCGGCTATAACTTCTTTGATCGTATCTAGGGGCAAGAAGGATCTTGTTATTTCTCCATAGTTTCAGGGTGCGCAGTTTTAAGGCTGTGAAGGTTGCTACCTGCTGTATCTGGATCTGTAATGGTGTTAGGTTCAACATGGCTTCGAGGGTAGCCGTGGGAGTTGTTTTCATACTGCCGGTTGTGGCCATGCAAGCATGTGTTTGATAGCTCTGAAGTGTCTTGCACGCAGTCGTCTGTTCGTTTTTAGTTCACCAGACAATCGCGCCGTAGGAGATTATAGGGTGATCACAAATCATACGGATGCTGTTAGCCTTCAACTTTTACCAATCAACCTTTTACATTGCCATTACTTTTACATAACCTATGTATTGTAGTAGTCAATATATTTTAATCTTTAAATCATCTTGATTGTAATACTGTATAAATTATGCCGCCTACGCCGCACATCTGTTAAAGATCTGCGACAGCCCTTGTGCTGTGCTACTCTTTTACCTTCTAACTAGTTTCTTCTTTTAGTTCTTCTGAATGTATTTGATAGCAAATAAGTTTTTTCATATTAAGCAAGGAACCCCGATGCATGGAAGACGTTTACAAAGTTACAATGTAAACGCTAAGCCGGGCCTGATGAATGAATTATTAGCACGGCCGAAGGTCGCCGATAAATTATACGCGGATTTCTAATTCGCTGGTCGATTAGAAAATTATTTATAGCATACTCATTATATTTTTTTGGCAATTCTTAATATTATACTTAATTATATATCATTGATGAATTAATTACAAAACTAAATTCATTGTAAGCGATCGTATATAGTTGTAAATTATAAATACCACATTGAAAGGTTACGTATATTCGGCAAAGCTGTAAAAGAGAATTAATATTAATTATATATTTATAGCAGTGGTTATTTTACATAACATATACACAAAAATACCGGAATGTAATAAAAGTTTCCTACTTCTGCGCTTCCTTTATCGAATTGTGTCCAATGATTCCCTTACCTGAATAATTCTTCGAGCTAATAGAGTTAATGCCGTTCAGATGCGACCCTTAAGAAGTATGTTGGGCGTGACTTTGAATGATAGGATTGGAAATAACGTTATGAGGAAAAAGTGTGGTTTAAAAGTGGATGTTGTAACTAGAATTGAGAAGGAATTCAGGCATGGTGAAAGGATGAATGAAGAGAGAGTAAAAGACAATTTTTTGTGACACAAACACAAATTCAAAAGTGAGTGGCAATGTTGGCAGAACTTATATCGATCAAATTAATTACATACTAAAGAAAAGCGATATAAGGATTAGAAGAAACGAGAGAGGTCTTGCCTGCCAGGATCGCGTTAAATGGAAACCCGTAACCACTGCCTGCCCCTTTGGGTTACGGGCGTACGTGCATAGTTTTTTTTTATTCCCTTACCATCTTTCCTCCTACTTATTACATCCACCTAGGCAATGCATATGTGATTCTTCTATTTTTGGACATTTTTTTTACCCCTAAACACTTAATATCAAGTAACCTGTGCTTTCTAGCATTTACTTTCATGGAAAACTTGAATGGAGCGACGAACCACCACATTAAGGTCATGATATCATTTCAATGAAGCGGTACACGCTGTATAATAGACTATGTGCAGTTGACCTACAGCGTGTATCATGTTTCATCCGTTATAATTTTATTTATTTACATAAAATTATATTTCAATCGAGATTCCAGGTTACTTAATAATAATCTCAAGTATCGAGTAGTGTTGGATTCGTTAGTCGTAATAAGATTAATTGATTCAAAGTCGTGATACAATATACGATTAATATTTAAGTTTAATTTATTATAAACAACGATTTATTACATTGTCATATAAATGTTACATTTTGTCTTTCATATATTTTGTAGAGGATGTTTTATTATCTGTACTTGTAAATACAAGTGTTCACTGAATTCTAATAGCTGTTCGGTCGTGACGAGGAAGCTCTGATCTCTTCTTTATTAGCTTTTCCTATCTTATTTCGAATTTTTATTAGAAGCTTGATGAAATCTTAACTTCTAGTAACCCGTTTGTAACTATCCTTTCTCTGACAATAATGCAGGTGTACAAATATTTATCTACTAATGTAAATTACGCCCGTGATAACTTCCCATCCATTTCTATGAAAGATGAAATCATGAAATGGAAACTCGTAACCGTCGGTCACGTATCCTGCTATTCAAACATTTATTTACACTTTTTATGGTTACCAGAAATCATTTATGCAAAAACAATCCGCGTCTGCGAGCAACATATCGCTTGTGTTTAACACGCACTTTAATTATACTTATTAACAATTAAAGGCAACGCGTGAATGTGGGTCAAGTGGTTGGAAGGAATAAATCAAGAGTGCCAGCTATGATCTCATATACGGCACGCCTCGCAAATGGATCCCTGCCAAAACTTTTAACCCATCGTATTATAGGCAATAATCGCTTGACCGCCGTCTCAAGGTACAATGGATCGTGTGTAAAGGCCATCGGAGTCATTACATTAGTTTAAGATCATTAAATTGCCTCAGTGTAAGTATTCGTGATTGATAGTATTGCCAATGTACAACCGGTATTATCGTATCGGGAACACCTGTACGTTGTCTTTTACATTCTTAAATCAACCACACTGAAATAACTATAACACAAGAGCTTAAAACATTTTTAAGTAATTCTCAAATAATAGCAAAATCAAACAAATTAAGAAAAGCAAAGATGCGCAAAAAATAAATAACTACGTCATGACTATTATATTTTAAATTCATTTTCTTGAGCGATAATGCTTTTATTGAACGAGGATTGAAAGGTAAATTTCACGGACGCTTCACGTTTAGGCGAATTTCGTTACATGACAGAGAAGAAAGATATCCTTTATATATCTTTCTTCTCTGTCAGAAACAATTATGGTGACCCAATCCAAACCAGCGAGATTTAGATTAAATACATTGATTCTTGTAGAATTTAACTCACCGGTGCATATCACAGTAAAGGCGGCACTTGCAAGATGCACAAAGCACACGTGGCTTTCATCACCCGCCCCCACCGTCCCATACTAAATTTGCTTGCGATTCAATCAAAGGCTTTAAGGTAAATTCCAAAATGCACAGGCCCGTGAGACCATATCCGTAAGGCAAATTCTGAAAATTCAAATTCTCAGATCGCGTTGCTGAGACGCTAGGCCTTAAAATTACGACGTGGCACACACGCTATCTCTGAGATATTCTTGGCAGGCCTGAACGCAATTTGGGGCCTTAATTAATTTGTTTTATATTTTGTAATCAAAACAGACATTCTTACTATTTTCATTAAAATAACTATTTTATAATCAGTTTGCTTATATGTGACGTAGTACTACTTTTTATGTAGAAGGAGGTAAATTAACAAGTTAGAGCGATACCACACGGCCGGTGCGTCGGCGTACCGTCGTCTGCAGCGACGACGGAGTTGTGACGCTGCGTAGTTTTACAATTCAAATCAGAACGACATGCCACACGGTGCATCAAAACGACTTGCGTTGACGGTTGCGCCACAACATTTGCTCATGTGGCCACTGTGACACACTGTGCCACACTGTTCATCGATATCATACTGCGACGACGCAACGCACGTGTGGCTTTGGATTGTGACTGTTGGCATTTAAAAGGTAAAGTAACGATTAACGTCTTCTTATAGCTATTATTATGGTTAACGTTGTAGCTTATAAGTTGTAAAGAGAGATATTGTCGGGCCAATTCCTGTCCTTTTTCCCTTTCCATCCTTTTTTAATAAGGAAAGGATAGGAAAGGGAGGAGGATTTGACGGGGGAGGGGATGGATAGGAAAAGAAAATATTATTTTCATGCCTTTCCCCTCCTCTATTCATTTGCTGGTTGTCGATACCTATGAGTAGCGGACACTTGATATCAAATAATCCGCTGCTCCTTTGCCACCTTTTATAAAAAAGGTTATTACCAAATTACTGCAGATCAGCCGTCGAACCCCTTATATGTGTGGGAACTGTATCAAGAGGAAAACTTGTTTTATTTTGTAATGAGTGAACTCTGAACATACTAAACCGATTTTCATTATTAGAAACCTAAACCCAGAAGTAACAAAGGCTGTACGTTTTATTATTAAGCTACACTGTTTAAATTCACCAACAATTAGTACCAAATAATATTGCTAGGATGAAGGGACTTGGCATAGAGTTTTGACGTGTTTTTTACCTATAGGCACATATTTCGAATTCCAATTAATTGAAAACCCTTAAATTTTGATATTTAATAAATGAACAAAGAAAATGATTAAACGAAACTTTCTCTGCTTTTGTATCCAAGATCGTTGATAATTATAAGTCGAAAGACATTCAAAGTGTTTAACGCAAGTCGAAACAAATTCATAATTGGTGAAATCAACTAAACAACATGTTAACAATCAATTCCAACAAGCTATTAAGTAGAAAACGAATCGGCCGGCAATAAAGAGCCCGATAATATTACAAAAGAAATCTATAAAATAATTAAAATTTCTAATCGGACCAATTAGTTGGTGGATTTATGGTTTCGCTTATTAAAGAGTTACACCGAGCGAGTACAAGACGGCGGCGTGCGTCACGAACCACAACTTCAAAAACACCGTGTTATCGGAAATAACCAAAAAGAAAACCGAAACATCTATGTACTACCTTGACGATGCTACTATTACGATCAAAGAAGCAAAGCGTCCTTCACAATGCCAAATATATATTATACTAGAAACCAGCCCCAGGTTCGCTCGGGCAGGTAGACAAATAAATATATAATATATTAGGTTACTCGCTGAAACCTTCTATACACTTTTTAACTGCAAGGGTGCACTTTTTAAAATTCAGCTTTTAAAAGAAGCAACGCCAATAGCCTAATGGTTAAGCGTATGGACTACCGAACATAAGGTCGTGGATTCGAATCCGCCATTCGCTTAGTTGGAATGGTTAAAGAAATATTATTATAGTAAATTATTTCGAAAATCCAATATTTTACTAAAAAAAAAACTTTTTTCCCTATAATAATAGCATAGATAGAATGTTATCAAAAAGTGCTTAAATACTCGCGATATTAAAAGTGGATTGAGTAGAATAGAACGAAAGAAATCCACTTTGCATCAATGCCCAAGATAGTTTGGTAAGAAATAGGATATCTTTTTCACAACATATACAGTAAAAAGTATCAATTATATGCAAACTTTACGCGTCGCGACCTTCCGTTCGCCAGTTAGTCGTTTCGTTAGTCATCAGTCACTGTACAACGAAGTGTCAATTATGTTAATACGACTATGCTAGCAGTGGGCGGGGCTCAACTGCATGCACGAACATCACCTGGCCATGAACTAGGTAAACTATTGCGACTTTTGACTGACCATAAGAGTGTAAGAACGTAATCCTCGTATCGAAAAGATGTTTTAGAGAGATAGCAGTTGGTTTTCTCGTAAGTTTCTTAGTCCGGGTACTTGAAGACGATTTTTTTACAACCGTTTGACTGTTACGTCTTTTTGATGCAAGACGGAGGCAAAAGGCAAGAGGCTCGCCTAATGTTTGACCAGACCTACTCATTAACCTTCGCTACAATTAGAAGAATGCGAAGTAGATATTAAAATGGGGTAGCAAAATATTTGTGTGGTGTTTATCAAAAATCACAAATATACCCTCCGATTTTGTTTATTCCTAGTTTAGAGGGCCCTTGTATACGTTGATGTATGGATGTAGATGAAACGAGAGAGGTATGCCAGAATCGCGTCAAATGGAAATCTGTGATCTCTACCTACCCCTCTGGGTAACGGGCGTGAGCGCATATTTATTTATTTTCTTTTTTTTTATAGCGACTAAAAACGCTCGCTATATCTAAATAGCGCTCGCTATCTCTATTGATAAAACTGATTTTGTTAAGTATAAAAAATATTCCCTCACGCCCGTAATCCAGAGGGGTAGGCAGGGATTACGGATTTCCATTTAGCGCGACCTTGGCGAACCTCTCTCGCTTCTTCTACATCCATAAGTTAATTAGTCACAATAATTTGTTTTTGTTATTAAAATAGCGAATATATATTATTAAGAGACAATAAAAATATGAAATAAAAGCACAATTATGGTTCGTTATTATAATCAGAGATTGAAAAAGGCGTTCGTAGCAACAATAATTAATACGGCTGTAATGAAGCAGATCATAAAAACTAATTGGAGCCGCTACCTGTCGCGACTCGCCTTCGCCCTGAGCTTCAAGGGTTCTTTCGACATCGGATGTACTGGATTAACGATATCACTGTTTAAACTTATCTAATTTGTTGATTCAAATATCTATATACCAAGAAGTTTATGTAGAATTGTGTTCGGGCTTACTTTTGCAGAATAGCACAATACACAATTTCTGTCCTCTTCCCCTTCCAGTCCTTTTGTAATAAGGGTAGAGGAAGAGGATTTGACGCGGACGGGATAGATAGTAGAAGAAAATATCATTTCCCTGTCTATCCCCCTCCAATAAAGGTAGGTAATGCATCTGCAACTCATTAGCTTGTCGTAGATGCCTACGGGTAACGGTCCCTTAATATCAGGTGATCCGCTTGCTCGTTTACCACCTTCTTCTATTAAAAAAACATACTCTTCCTTAGTGGTCATTCTTATAATAGGACTCCCACATATGTACATACAGACCGGGTACCAATCAAATAACTTATTTGTAATTTATTTTATTCATTTTGTAACAATTAATAAAAAAATAAACAAAAATTATATTAGGGTAAGCAGAGATACCGTTCATTAGTTCCTTTGTATCAATCATATTATCAGTATAAAAACCTTAATATATGTATATATACAATAAATCGTTTAGTCTGTCTATATCGTTATCTAGTCGAGAAATAGGCCAGCTGTAGAAGTTGATCGACGAACACTAATGCAGTAAACAGCCGGGCGGCATTTTAAAACGAAAAGCCGACGCGAACTGCCGTCTATCAGTTAGTTGGAACGGGAAATCAGTCAATAATGCACTAATTTCCCCTTCTTAATGGCTCAGTCCGGCCCTCTACTCAGACACTATTACGCCACTGTAAGTTGTCAATATAATCACCTAACAACGTAGACACAACGACTTTAATGTCAATTTGTATTTTTTATAAAACAAACTTGGTACGGGGGAGCTTCATTTAGGTACAAATTGAAGGGGGAACATAAAAGAACTATTTTGTTTCGGAGTACTAATCGCATTAATCATAGAAGTATTGTACTTTTCGAATGACTTTTTCACATTTTAGTATAAGAACAAAATTTGCTTAGTGAAGTGTCTTGTAAGCTTTTTTCCATTCGATTAAATTGATTAATTTGTTACATTATATTTTACTATTTTACCTTTACCTTTTGACAGTGGCACGAATGGGCCGGCTCGACCGGTGAAATACTACGACCTCACAGAAGACAGGCGTGAAGTAGAAGTATTCTGCGTT